>JAPPVO010004199.1:0-47052 GCA_030407325.1 Camellia japonica | reverse complement strand
GCTCGAGCGAAGAAGTCCTCGCTCGAGCAAGGATTGCATCTATACAAAAACCTTAAAGAGCTCATTGTTCGCTCGAGCAAAGGGTCGTGGCTCGAGCGAAGGCACTAGTGGAAATCACGCGAGTTAAGGTTCTCGCTCGAGCGAGCTTCAAAATCCGGATTTCTATAAGGAATTGTTTTCTTCCAAAACTAGGATTACTTTGGATTTCTATAAGTAGTTGGTTTTCTCCCAAAACTTTACTTACTTCTCCAGATCTTCTTCTTGGGTTCTAGGGTTTATATCTGGGGATATTTTGCTAGTTTTCTTTGATGTTTAATTCAGTATTCAACTCATGGTTAAGTAGAATACATCAAAGGTTTGTTTGTTCATTTTATACAAAAGAGATAGTTGTTCTTCGGTGGATTCTGAAGAATTTGAGCCTGAAGCTTTGGTGGATTCTGGAGTGCTCATCGTCAAGACAATTCCGAGGTAAAGATGGGGTTGGAAGAGGCACATAGGGTTGACAATTCGGGCGTAGATTCGCTAGGTAATTGAGAGTATACCTGTGTAATTCCTTTATATCTTCTTAGTGGATTTTTTTTGTGGTGTTACCCGTGGTTTTTTATCACAATTGGAGGTGTCCAATTATGATCGTTGTGTCGATTTCTCTTGATTGTTTGATTGGGATTGTTGTTTACTGCTTAAAATTGATACATAATCACAAATCAACATTTAGGAGATTTCTAGATTTTTCAATTGGTATCAGAGCAGGTCGTTCTATTTTTAAAAAAAAAAAAATCTTTTAGAACAATATCTTGTTTGATTTGTGATAATGGATTCAATTCGTGAGGGAAATTCTATGGTTCGACCACCCCTACTTGACGGATCCAATTATTCGTTTTGGAAAGCTCGTATGAGATCGTTTTTAAAATATATTGATGAAAAAGTTTGGCAATCTGTCATGTATGGGTGGACTGAACCGACGATTACCGTTGATGGAGTAACTTTCCCCAAACCAATTGATAAGTGGACACAATTGATTACCAAAATAGTAGCTGGAATAGTAAAGCTATCAATTCTCTCTTTTGCGCTGTCACACCTGAAGAGTTTAGTCATATTTGTAATTGTGAAGTCGCAAAAGAGGCTTGGGATATCTTACAAACTATTCATGAGGGCACTCCTTCTGTGAAACGCTCAAAACTTCAAAGGCTCACATCTAGTTTCGAAAACCTTTCAATGCAAGATAGTGAGACCTTTGATAAATTTTATGCAAAGTTGAGTGACATTGTAAATTCGAGCTTTAGTTTAGGTGAAAAAATACCGGAATCCATGATTGTAGGAAAAATTTTGAGGTCCTTGCCTGATCGGTTCCAACCAAAAGTTACGGCTATTAAGGAGGCTCAAGATGTTGACAACCTCAAGCTAGATCACTTGGTTGGAAATCTCCAAACTTATGAGGCACATAGGAATTTCAAAAAGAAACAAAAAGATACTATTGCTTTTAGTAGTGCTCATAGAGTTGGAGAGAGAATTCTGATGAGGATTGTGAGATAGATTCCAAGATTACGGCTGCCTTTGTTAAACAATTTAAAAAATCTTTTTTGAAAAATATTCCTAATCTTTTGGAATCTACTCATACTCATAAATCTACTCATACTCATACTCATAAATCAACGACTATAACTTAACGATCTATTTGAAAATTAAATAAAAATGGAAGTTGAATGGAAAAGGAAATTGAATAAAAATTTATGTTCAATAAAAATAAAAATGGAAGTTGCATAAAATTAACAATAAAAGTGCATTGAAGAAACCATTGTGTCGTTACGATCAATCTGGAAATTAAATAAAAAGGAAGTTGAATAGAAAAGGAAATTGAATACAAAGGAAGTTGAATAGAAAAGGAAATTGAATACAAATGGAAGTTGAATAAAAATAAAAATGGAAGTTCATTCCAGAAACCACTATACCTTAACGATCTATTTGGAAATTAAATAACAAAAGGAAGTTGAATAGCAAAGGAAATTGATTAAAAATGGAAGTTGAATAAAAATAAAAATGGAAGTTGCATAAAATTAAAATGGAAGTTCATTCAAGAAACAACTATAACTTAACGATCTATTTGGAAATTAAATCAAAATGGAAGTTGAATGGAAAAGGAAATTGAATAAAAATTGATGTTCAACAAAAATAAAAAATCGAAATTGCATAAAATTAACAAAAAAAGTTTATTCAAGAAACCACTATACCTTAACGATCTATATCAGGAAATTAAATAAAAAATGAAGGTACATAGAAAAAGAAATTGAATACAAATGGAAATTGAATAAAAATAAAAATGGAAGTTCATTCAAGAGAGCACTATACCATAACGATCTATTTGGAAATTAAACAAAAAAAAGCAAGTTGAATAGAAAAGGAAATTCAATGAAAATGGAAGTTGAATAAAATTAGCCATGGAAGTTCATTCAAGAAACCACTATACCTTAACGATCCATTTGGAAATTAAATAAAAAAGTAAGTTGAATAGAAAAGGAAATTGAATAAAAATAGAAGTTGAGTAAAAATAAAAATAGAAGTTCATTCAAGAAACCACTATACTTAACGATCTATTTGAAAATTAAATAAAAACGGAAGTTGAAAAGAAAAGGAAATTGAATAAAAATGGAAGTTGAATAAAAATAAAAATGGAAGTTGCATAAAATTAAAATGGACGTTAATTCTAGGAACCACTGTACCTTAACGATCTATTTAAAATTACATAAAAAAATAAGTTGAATAGAAAAAGATATTGAATAAAATGAAGTTGAATAAAAATAAAAATAGAAGTTGCATAAAATTAAAAATGGAAGTTTATTCAAGAAGCCACTATATCTTAACGATCTATTTGGAAATTATATATATATAAAAATTGAATAGAAAAAGAAATTGAATAAAAATGGAAGTTAAATAAAAATAAAAATAGAAGTTGCATAAAATTAAAAATCGAAGTTCATTCAAGAAACCACTATACCTTAATGATCTATTTGAAAATCAAATAAAAAAGGAAGTTGAATAGAAAAGGAAATTGAATAAAAATGGAAGTTGAATAAAAATAAAAATGGAAGTTCATTCAAGAAACCACTATACTTAACGATCTATTTGAAAATTAAATAAAAAAGGAAGTTGAATAGAAAAGAAAATTAAATAAAAATGGAAGTTGAATAAAAAAAAAATAGAAGTTGCATCAAAATTGAAAATGGAAGTTCATTCAAGAAACCATTATACCTTAATGATCTATTTGGAAATTAAATAAAAAATGAAATTTAATAGATACGGAAATTGAATACAAATGGAAGTTGAATAAAAATAAAAAATGAAAGTTGCATCAAAATTGAAAATGGAAGTTCATTCAAAAAACCACTATACCTTAGCGATGTATTTGGAAATTATATAAAAAAATAAATTGAATAGAAAAAGAAATTGAATAAAAATGGAAGTTGAATAAAAATAAAAATAGAAGTTGCATAAAATTAAAAATCGAAGTTAATTCAGGAAACCACTATACCTTAACGATCTATTTGGAAATTAAATAAAAATGAAGTTAAATAGAAAAGGAAATTGAATAAAAAAGGAAGTTGAATAAAAATAAAAATGGAAGTTGCATCAAAATTGAAATTGAAAATTCATTCGAGAAACCACTATACCTTAACGATCTATTTGGAAATTATATAAAAAAATAAGTCGAATAGAAAAAGAAATTGAATAAAAATGGAAGTTGAATAAGAATAAAAATGGAAGTTGCATAAAAATTGAAAATGAAAGTTCATTCAAGAAACCACTCTACCTTAACGATCTATTTGGAAATTAAATATAAAAGGAAGTTGAATAGAAAAAGAAATTGAATAAAAATGGATGTTGAATAAAAAAAAAATGGAAGTTGCATTAAATTAAAATGGAAGGTCATTCAAGAAACGACTATACCTTAACGATCTATTTGGAAATTAAAGAAAAATGGAAGTGGAATGGAAAAGGAAATTGAATAAAAATTAATGTTTAATAAAAATAAAAATCGAAGTTGCATAAAATTAACAATAAAAGTTCATTTAAGAAACCACAATACCTTAACGATCTATCTGGAAATTAAGTAAAAAAGGAAGTTGAATAGAAAAGGAAACTGAATACCAATGGAAGTTGAATAGAAATAAAAATGGAAGTTCATTCAAGAAACCACTCTACCTTAACGATCTATTTGGAAATTAAATAAAAAAGGAAGTTGAATAGAAAATGAAATTGAACAAAAATAAAAGTTGAATAAAAATAAAAACGGAAGTTGTATAAAATTAAAAATGAAAGTTCATTGAAGAAACCATTATACCTTCACGATCTATTTAGAAATTAAATAAAAAATGAAGTTGAATAGAAAAGGAAATTGAATACAAACGGAAGTGGAATAAAAATAAAAATTGGAAATTGCATCAAAATTGAAAGTGAAAGTTCATTCAAAAAATGACTATACCTTAACGATCTATTTAGAAATTATATAAAAAAATAAGTTGAATAGAAAAACAAATTGATAAAAAATGGAAGTTGAATAAAAGTAAAAATAGAAGTTGCATAAAATTAAAAATCGAAGTTCATTCAAGAAACCACTATACCTTAACGATCTATTTGGAAATTAAATAAAAAAGGAAGTTGAATAGAAAAGTAAATTGAATACAAATGGAAGTTGAATAAAAATAAAAATGGAAGTTCACTCCAGAAACCACTATACATTAACGATCTATTTGGATATTAAATAAAAAAAGGAAGTTGAATAGAAAATGAAATTGAATACAAATAAAAGTTGAATAAAAATAAAAATGGAAGTTCATTCTAGAAACCACTATATTGTAACGATCTATTTGGAAATTAAATAAAAAAAAGAAGTTGAATAGGAAAAAAAATTAAATAAAAATGTGAGTTGAATAAAAATAAAAATGGAAGTTGCATCAAAATTGAAAATGGAAGTTCATTCAAGAAACCATTATACCGTAACGATCTATTTGGAAATTAAATAAAAAATGAAGTTGAATAGAAATGGAAATTGAATACAAATGGAAGTTGAATAAAAAAAAATTAGAAGTTGCATCAAAATTGAAAATGGAAGTTCATTCAAAAAACCACTATACCTTAACCACCTATTTGGAAATTATATAAAAAAATAAGTTGAATAGAAAAAGAAATTGAATAAAAATAAAAATAGAAGTTGCATAAAATTAAAAATCAAAGTTCATTCACGAAACCACTATACCTTAACGATCTAGTTGGAAATTAAATAAAAAAAGAAGTTGAATAGAAAAGGAAATTAAATACAAATGGAAGTTGAATAAAAATAAAAATGGAAGTTCATTCCAGAAACCACTATACCTTAACGATCTATTTGGAAATTAAATAAAAAAAGGAAGTTGAATAGAAAAGGAAATTGAATACAAATGGAAGCTGAATAAAAATAAAAATGAAATTGCATAAAATTAACAATGGAAATTCATTCCAGAAACAAGTATACCTTAACGATCTATTTGGAAATTAAATAAAAATGAAGTTGAATAGAAAACGAAATTGAATAAAAATTGAAGTTGAATAAAAATAAAAATGGAAGTTGCATCAAAATTGAAAATGGAAGTTCATTCAAAAAATCATGATGACTTAACGATCTATTTGGAAATTAAATAGAAATGGAAGTTGAATAGAAAAAGAAATTGAATAAAAATGGAAGTTGAATAAAAATAAAAATGAAAGTTGTATAAAATTAAAATGGAGGTTCATTCAGGGAACGACTATACCTTAACGATCTATTTGGAAATTAAAGAAAAATGAAAGTTGAATGGAAAAGAAATTGAATAAAAATTAATGTTCAATAAAAATAAAAATCGAAGTTGCATAAAATTAACAACAAAAGTTCATTCAGAAAACCACTATACCTTAACGATCTATCTGGAAATTAAGTAAAAAATGAAGTTGAATAGAAAAGGAAATTGAATATAAATGGAAGTTGAATAAAAATAAAAAATGGAAGTTGCATCAAAATTGAAAATGGAAGTTCATTCAAGAAACCACTATACCTTAACGATCTATTTGGAAATTAAAAAAAAAAAGGAAGTTGAATAGAAAATGAAATTGAATGAACTTTCATTTTTAATTTTATGCAACTTCCATTTTTATTCAATTTCTTTTCTATTCAACTTCTTTTTTTTATTTAATTTCCAAATAGATCATTAAGGTATAGTGGTTTCTTGAATGAACTTACACTGCCAATTTTATGCGACTTCCATTTTTATTTTTATTCAACTTCAATTTTTTTTCCATTTCCTTTTTTGTTTAATTTCCAAATAGATCGTTAAAGTACAGTAGTTTCTTGAATGAACATCCATTTTTAATTTTATGCAACTTCCATTTTTATTTTTATTCAACTTCCATTTTTATTCAATTTCTTTCTCTATTCAGCTTCCTTTTTTATTTAATTTCCAAATAGATCGTCATGGTATAGTGGTTTCCTGAATGAATTTCCATTGTTAATTTTATGCAACTTCAGTTTTTATTTTTATTCAATTTCAATTTTTATTCAATTTCCTTTTCCATTAACCTTCCTTTTTTATTTAATTCCCAAATATATCGTTAAGATATAGTAGTTTCTTGAATAAACTTCCATTTTTATTTTTATTCAACTTCCATTTTTATTTAATTTCCTTTTCTATTCAACATCGTTTTTTATTTAATTTCCAAATAGATTGTTAACGTATAGTGGTTTCTTGAATGAACTGACATTGTTAATTTTATGCAACTTCCATTTTTATTTTTGCTCAACTTCTACTTTTATTCAATTTCCTTTTCTATTCAAATTCCTTTTTTATTTAATTTCAAAATAGATTGTTAAGGTATAGTGGTTTTTGAATGAACTTCCATTGTTAATTTTATGCAACTTCAGTTTTTATTTTTATTCAACTTCAACTTTTATTCAATTTCCTTTTCTATTCAACTTCTTTTTTTTTTATTTAATTCCCAAATAGAATGTTAAGGTATAGTGGTTTCTTGAATGAACTTTCATTTTTATTTTTATTCAACTTCCTTTTTTATTTAATTACCAAATAGATCGTTAAGGTATAGTGTTTTCTTGAATAAACTTCCATTTTCAATTTTATGCAACTTCCATTTTTATTTTTATTCAACTTCCATTTTTATTCAATTTCTTTTTTATTCAACGTCGTTTTTTTATTTAATTTTCAAAAAGATTGTTAAGGTATAGTGGTTTGTTGAATGAACTTCCTTTGTTAATTTTATAAAACTTCTATTTTTATTCAATTTCTTTTTCTATTCAACTTAATTTTTTATTTAATTTCCAAATAGATCGTTAAGGTATAGTGGTATCTTGAATGAACTTCCATTTTTAATTTTATGCAACATCTATTTTTATTTTTATTCAACTTCCATTTTTATTCAATTTCCTTTTCGTTTCAACTTCCTTTTTCATTTAATTTCCAAATAGATCGTTAAGGTATTGTGGTTTTTTTAATGAACTTCCATTGTGAATTTTATGCAACTTCCATTTTTATTTTTATTCAAATTCAATTTCCCTTTCTATTCAACTTCAACTTTTATTTAATTTCCAAACAGATCGTTAAGGTATAGTGGTTTCTTGAATGAACTTCCATTTTTATTTTTATTCAACTTCAATTTTTATTCAATTTACTTTTTTATTCAACTTTCTTTTTTATTTAATTTCCAAATCTATCGTTAAGGTACACTGGTTTCTTGAATGAACATTCATTTTTAATTTTATGCAACTTCCATTTTTATTTTTATTCAACTTCCATTTTTATTCAATTTCCTTTTCTATTCAAATTCCTTTTTTATTTAATTTCAAAATAGATCGTTAAGGTATAGTGGTTTCTTGAATGAACTTCCATTTTTAATTTTCTGCAACTTCCATTTTTATTTTTATTCAATTTCCTTTTCTATTAAACTTCCTTTTTTATTTAAAATCCTGAATCATCTAGGCGTTCTACTGCTGAACCTATAGAATCCGTCATGCAGGGAATGCCATCTAGACCCCCTAGTAATCCTGACCAGACTATAGATCCTATAGATCCGTTAGTTCAAGGATTACAATTTTCAGAATATAGAATCCCACATGGTATTTATGAACCTAGGGAATCTAGTAACAAAGGACCTTATAGTCCTACTGCCAACAATATGAATTTTGAAGTTTAATGGATTTTACTCCAAGAAGTGAAAATAGGAAAATCCTAAATCAGGATTTTTACTAAGAAAAATATACAGAATTTAGACAATGGTATTTTAAAAATCATACCACAAATCAATTACAGAAATTTAAAATCCAGTATTATGATTATCTTAAGAATAATCAAATAATCCAGTCTTTCCCTTTATGGTTTATGGAAAATAGTGACATCCAGAACTCTTAGATCAATGTGCTAGAAAATATCCAGAAACATTGGGTGACCATTGATGGTCAAAGTATTACTTCAATACATCCACCTCCAAAATCTCTAGAATTGAGACCTAGTGATTCTACTTCCAGTCAACCTTTGGTTATAACAGCTTTTGTTGAACCCCCAGCAAAAAGCAATATTGCATTGACAGCCAAAGAAATTATTCCGTTAATTAAACAGAATAATTACACTAATCTTTACTGTCAAACAGTAGGAAAACAGTTAACTAGAATCGAAGAGACAGTTATCCATCTCAAGAATAATTGTTCTCTCCAACCTAAACCAGTAGACATACATCCAATAGCAATAAAGCCTACCTCTACAGTCACAAATTTTAATTTAAAATCTAAAAAGGCAAATACAGAATTTATGGACACTCTGATCAATAAAATCAAAGATCTTCATATAGGAGAATCTTCTCAGCAAGTTAATATGTTATCTAGAAATCCTTTCTAGGAAATAGAGGAAAATTATCAGAATTTGACAACATCTCAAATATCTAAAATCCAGGCAAATTTCCAAAATGAACCTTCATCTATTAACAAGGTCCATTATGGAACAACTATAGACAGAACTGCCTATACAGCACCAAGTAGGTATTATTACTCTCGACCTACTCCCATGGATATTCTTTATGAAGAAGATTTTCTACATAGCCAGAAATCTTACCATAGTAGAACCATTTATGAATGGAATGTTGATGGTCTTACAGAATATCAAATTTATGAAATCCTTCAGCATATGCTCATGTTTGCAACTATTTGTAAACAAAATGAAAATACAGATCATCAAGTAGCCCGTTTTATTGTAAGTGGCTTTACCGGCATTCTTAAAGGATAGTGGGATAATATTCTCACCACAGCTCAAAATGATGAAATCTTAAGTTCATTACGAACAACAACAGACATTGATACAGGTATTTTCACTGAGGAACAGGACACTGTTTATACTCTAGTCAATACCATAGTTCTACACTTTGTCGGCGCCATTACTGGCATCGAGGATCGTAGTAGAGAACTATTACAGAAATTGCAATGTCCATCTTTATCTCATTTTAGATGGTACAAAGATGTTTTCCTAATGAAAGTTCATAGGAGAGCAGATGCTAATTCTGAAATTGGAAAGCCAAATTTATTGATGGTCTTCCTACTCTTTTTGCAAAAAGAGTAAGAAAGAAATTAAGGGATCGCCATAATCAACTGGCTATTCCATACAATAGATATACCTATGGTCAATTAATAGGTATAATTACAGATGAAGGCCTTGCTTTATGCAATGACCTTAAATTACAACAGCAGATGAAACAACATCTTACAGGAAGAAAAGAATTAGGTGAATTTTGTGAACAATTCGCCTATGACACAAAATTACAGTATCCTCATAAACAGAAGAAACATAAAAAATTTCCCAAATATTCTTCTAAAAAATCCAGAAAATATAAGCCATCTAAGAACAGTTTCCAACAATAACCAACTAAAGGGAAACAAACATATCCCTCCAAAAAAAAATCTAAATCCACAATTAAATGTTATAAATGTGGACAAACAGGTCATTATGCTAATCGTTGTAAATCTAAAATACAACAGAAGCGTAATGAACTTGCTTTGGATAATGAAATCTAGCAATAGATTCTCAGAATGATATCTGATGAATCTAACTCTTCTTTGGATGAAGAAGATGAAATTGTAGCTTTATATTCATCAGACACTGATACTAATTCTAATGAATCTCCTGAAAATTGTGATTGTAAACATAACATAAATTAGATTTCCGATGAAGTTAACTATTGGAAAGCAATAGTTGAAATGAATGGACTTGATATTGGAGGACCCAGTATTAATGTTCTTACTGAGACAGAACAAAACATGATTAGCATCGCTGATCAAATTTCTGATCCAGAAATGAAATTGAAATTTTTGGAATTATGTTTACAGCAACAAAAGAAAGAAGAAATTCTTCCTCCAAGACACTACAGTATGAAAGAGGTTTTCCAACGATTATAGCATGATACTGAGGAAAAACCTTTAATAATTCAGGATTTAAAAATGGAAGTAAATGCTTTAAAAGTTGAAATTAAACATTTACAAACTTCCAACATTTTTATTAATTCTGAAATCAAAAAGATTAATAATAAACTATAGACTCAAACTAATGGAGTTGTCATCCCAGAATCCAGTAGCCAAAATAATATCCAGCCTTCTGAGCTTGATTATCTCATGCTCATGAATTCAGTAACTTTCCAGAAATGGTATATCAGAATAACTTTTATGATAAAACCTGATTTTATTATAAAAGATGCCATTGCTCTTGTCGATAGTGGAGCTGATATGAATTGTATTCAGGAAGGATTAATTCCTACAAAATACTTTCATAAGACAACTCAATCACTTACAAGTGCAAGTGGTAATTCTCTATACATACAGTACAAACTTCCAGAAGTATTAATCTGCAATCAAGGATTATGCTTACCTATATCATTTGTCCTAATCAAGAATATGTCTCAGGCCATAATTCTAGGGACACCTTTTCTGTGTCTACTTATGCCGATTGCAAAAATTGATTCCATCGGCATACATACAACCCTAAATAATCAACCGATTATTTTTGAGTTTATTACAGAACCTTATACCAAGGAATTAGATCAAATTAAGGATCTAGTAAATTTTAAAGAAAAACAAGTTAATTTCTTACAAAAAGAAATTAGTTTTCTCACTACAGAACAAAGACTACAGCAGTCTTCTTTCCAACAAAAGATTAAATCACTTGAACAAGAATTCCAAAATGAAATTTGTAGTGATATTCCTAATGCTTTTTGGGATAGAAAGAAACACATAGTTTCTCTTCCCTATGAACCAAGATATGATGAGCGGAAAATTCCAACCCGCGCTCGTCCTAGCCAGATGAAGAAAGAGTATTTAGAACTCTGTAAAACAGAAATAAGTACTCTTCTCCAGAAAAAACTCATACGCTTGGAGTTGTACAGCATTTTATGTCAATAAAAATGCAGAGATTGAAAGAGGTGTGCCAAGATTGGTAATCAATTATAAACCTCTGAATGATGCTCTACAATGGATTAGATATCCAGTCACGAATAAAATAGATCTTCTAGATCGCCTCTAGGATGCTATCATATTCTCCAAATTTGATATGAAATCAGGTTATTGGCAAGTCCAAATAACCGAAAAAGATCGGTATAAAACTGCTTTTACAGTACCCTTTGGGCATTTTGAATGGAATGTAATGCCATTTGGATTGAAAAATGCTCTATCTGAATTCTAGCATGTCATGAATGATATTTTTAATCCTTATACATAATTTGCTATTTGTTACATTGATGATGTTATAATTTTTTCATCATCCATTGACCAACATCTGAAGCATCTTAATATTTTTAAGCATGTTATCATCAGAAATGGATTAGTAGTTTTTGCATCAAAAATGAAACTTTTCCAAACTACAGTCAGATTTTTGGGCCATAATATTCATAATGGCACCATTATTCCAATTAACCGAAGTATGGAGTTTGCATCTAAATTTCCAGATGAAATTAAAGACAAAACTCAGTTACAGAGATTTTTTGGAAGTCTAAATTATATTCATGATTACTATCCTAACCTTGCTACTGATGCAGCAATTTTATATTCCCGACTTCGGAAAAATCCTCCACCATGGGGTCTAGCACACACTGAAGCTGTTCAGAAAATCAAGGCTAGAGTCAAGACTCTACCTTGTCTTTCTTTACCAAATCCAGATTGGAAAAAAATTGTTGCAATCGATGCCTCTAACCTTGGTTATGGTGGCAAATTAAAAAAATTTAATCCTAACAGCAAAAAGGAAGAACTTTTAAGATTTACTTCTGGTATCTGGCATCAAGCTGCAAAAAATTATCCGACAATTAAACAAGAATGTTTAGCCATTATTAAATGTGTTTTTAAATTCCAGGATGATTTATTAAATCAACATTTTTTAATTAGAGTTGATTGTTCTGCAGCGAAACAGATTTTGAAAAAAGATGTCAAAAATCTAGCCCAAAAACAAATTTTTGCCACATGGCAGGGCCAACTTTCAGTCTTTGATTTTGATATTGAGTATATTAAAGAGAAACTAATTCTCTTCCAGAATTTTTAACCCGCGAATATTTGCAGGGTCCAAACAATGTCCAGTAGAGGCCGAGGCCCAGGCAGAAGGGGCCGCAGAAGGGGAAATCCCTACAATGCAGACTTTCCAGGGCTACATGCCCACTCCAGTAAGAAAGGGGAATCTAGCTAAACGGCTAAGGATGTCCTCCTAACTCCTCCAGTACCTTATATCCAGAATTTTATTATTGAGGAAACAACTCTCTATATTGATACAGCTGATATCCAATAGATGAAAGATCCTTGGGAAATCAAAAGGAGGTATTTGACTACTCAACATTCTTTACCTCATTTTGATCAATACAGATACATTTATGAGCAGATCCTTGTGGATACTACTTCCATGGATTTCAAACATACTTTGGCTGAACCAAATCGTACAACCAGTCCTATTAATTACAATAAAGTTACTATCCAGCAAATCTTGCCTATGGCCGCTTGGGGTATACACCCCCATGGTACCCGTACTCTTGAGATCCGCAATAAGGAGTCTCGTTACAGCTATTGGGATTACATTGATGCCTTTTCCCAGGCATTTTACTATATGAATCCCCCACGGAACCATTCTTGGTTTATCCGTGTTCTTCCCGACGTTCTACACAACGATCTCCCCAATTGGTTTCTCATTTGGTGGGATAAATTTGGTATCCAGATTTATAGCGATCCCGGGTTTACCCCTTGTTGTACAGTGATCCGGACATGTGTCCGTGGGTGTTAGTAGTTGATTATTATCTGGTTTACATCCTTTCCTACTTTGTATTTGAGTTATAGGATGCGCTGGGCAGGTTTGTTACAGGTGGGTTGAACTTAGGAACCAAAACTAGTTGCCCAGATTTTTGCCTGTCCGCTCGAGCGGAGCTTTTGACGCTCGAGCGGGGACCTTGTTGTTGCTTGTCCGCTCGAGCGGGGGTGTTGGCGCTCGCGCGGGGAATACACCCATCCAGTATTTCCTGTGTAGTGTTGGACGCTCGAGCGGGGGATTGGCCGCTCGAGCGGGAGGTTGTGACTGACGCTCGAGCGGGGAGTTGGGCGCTCGAGCGGGGAACCTGTCTGCAAAAGTGCTGGGAGTGTGCATCCAACGCTCGAGCGGAGGATTGGCCGCTCGAGCGGGAGTCTGTGAGTGCCGCTCGAGCGGGGGTTTGGCCGCTCGAGCGGGGCGATTGGGTTAAAGCTCCGTGTTTTGGCATTTTAAATCTTTTTTTCACATTCTCTTCTCTCTCCTACTTTTCCAAAAACACCATTGTTGAGCTTCTCACTCTAGAACTCTACCTTCTCTCTAGGTATTGATCTAGTAGGAGTTGTTTGCTCACTTTTGGCCTTTACAAAAGTTGTGTTGATCGTCGAGGGCTACACTTTAATCTGAAAATTTCAGAATTCGGAGCATTTTGGTTTTGGTCTTCATCTCCATTGGAGCTCAAACTTTGAGGTAGGGATATCCTACTCCTCTTTATGAACTTTGTCTTTAGATTTTGGTATTTTGAGATGTTGGGGGTTGTTGCGTAATTTTGAGAGAGTTTGGGGCTTTTGTGTAATTTTACAAGTTGCGGTTTTATTTATAATGGACCCATGAGAGTATTTAGCTTAGAGAAATGGAATGAATGTGGAATCATTGATGAAAATGGGACCTTAAGGGTTGTAATGTTAATTATGGAAAATGCCCTAATTACATTGATTAATTAATTGGGATAATAAATTTTGAGAAATGAGGAATTGAAGTGGAAATAATGAGAGTGGGAATATGTGGGAATTAAAGGGTGTAGTTGAATTACTTATCACTCACTGAATTGAAATGTTGATATATTATCCGTTTTGTGCATTTATTTTCTGTATAGAAATAACTGCTTTGGGCTATCGGTGGAGGATAGTCTTGATTGTTGTAGACAATGCATGATGATTAGGCAAACTAAAACTGATCATTGGAATGTGTCATTGAGTGTGACAGTTGAAAGAATACATGAATTTTATGTATTGATTGATGATGTGTATAATAATTGTTTATATGCATTGTGTTGTATTAGAGGAGATAGGGGATGTACTCCGCGGTTTAGGGGATGATAGGGGATGGACCTCTAAACCGGATGTTGTTGGGAGGAGATAGGGGATGGACTCCATAGATAGAGCTCATATGCTTATCTAGTGATGTGTTGACACAGCTCATATGCTTGTCTTTGGAAGTGTGATAGTGCTCTTATGCATATCTGTTGATGCGTTGATATAGCTAGTATGCTTGTCTAATATGAAATGAGAAAAGTTTAATATGAGTTATTGTCTCATATAAGTTGTTTGGCCAGGTTCTGAGCCATGATTATGAATTGAGAATCGAAAGGAAATGGAAAATGAAATATAACATAGACTTGTAAGACATGAAATCACCAGGATGATATATGTGGATATATTAGTGTTGGCCATCTATCAACTGCTAATCTTTTAGTCATTGTTCATAGCTGGTTTAGTGTGTTTCTACTGGGCTGTGGCTCACCCTATATGGGAATATCATTTTCAGGTACAGGTAGCATGCCACCTCCAAGGACATAGCTTGGGAGGCTAGAGGCGGGCAGATTTCTTTTTGTTGTCTTTCTTTCTGATGTATTACATGTAAATTCAAGCCAAGGGCTTAATGTGTAAATGAGTTAGCACTCTCCTTTCTGTAACCAAGTGTTAAATTGGAAAGCTGTAAGCCCTTAGGGCATTTGCTTTTGTTGTTAACATGTAATACTTTTTGTAATGAAACTCTGATGAATAGAAGAATGTGGATCTTTTATATATCAATGCATGTCTATATTGTGGGTTTAATGTTATTTTTTTGAGGGCGTGACAACTTGGTATCAGAGCGTACCAGGTTCGAATACTTTGGGTACGTAGGAAGTGATTAGTATCACAATGGGTTTGTCTCGCTTGATAGAGGCTTAGGTGTAGAATCATATGCTATATGTTTAAATTGATAACATGCTTATGTGATTATGTGGGTATGGGATTTAATTTCTAGGATGTTGATTGGATCCTTGGGTTTCTGGGAGTCTTGTTGGAAAAGCACTTGATCAATGCTGTTTCTAACCGGCTCTCTAGTAACGCCTCGGGACTATCATTATCCGGAAATGAAATTCGTAAGTGCTTATGTGTTTATGTGCTTACGTGGAGTGAATTACTGTTGTCCATGCATTAGGACGTGGGTATTTAGTTTCGGCACATTTATTAATGTGCTAACGTTATGTGTTACCTTTATTAGGCCTGCGAGGCAGGAAGTACCTTTACCGGAAGATATTCCGGCAGTGCAAGAGGGAGTTGGCCAGGCCAATGTGGCCGAGCCAGCGGGTCAGCAGGCTATGAGTGCCTTGGCCCGAGAGATAGCAGGAGCTTTGGGTATTCTCAGAGCTGGAAATCAGGCAGTTGAGGCAGGGCCTTCTTTCTTGAAGAGGGAGTTTTTTCGGTCCAACCCGGACGAGTTCATTGGAGATCCAAAAGAGCCACTTAAGGCAGACGAGTGGTTGGAACAAATGAGTAAGACGTTCGAAATGCTTGGCATTAAGGACGGAACACTGAAAGTGACCTTGGCATCCTTCCAGCTGAAGGGAGATGCGGGTCAATCGTGGAAATACGAGAAGGTCCGTGTGGGCGGTACATGGGAGGCGTTTGTAAATGCTTTCCAGGAGAGATTCTTATCTGCAGTTGCTAGGGAGAAGCTGAGAGATCAGTTTAGCCGGCTGAAACAGGAGGGTTTGTCTGTGGCCGAGTTTGAGGCTACATTTACTAACTTGTCCAGGTTTGCACCTGAACTTGTGGCGACAGAGGAGCGCCGTTGCTATGAGTTTGAGCGGAAGTTGAGGCGTGGCCTCAAGCTGAGGGTTGGTGGGTCTTACATCCGAGAGTATAGACATTTGGTGGATGCTGCAGCTCATATAGAGTTTATGATGTAGGGGGAAGATGAGGAGAAACATAGAGGCTCCAAGAGGGGTCAAGAGGGCCAGGGTGATGGCAGGAGATAGAGGGGTTATAACCCTCAGCCGTCTCAGAGTGGTCTGGCTAGGTCGACTTTCCCAGTACCGAGTACAGGCTCCGGGAGGGGTGATCAGGGAGAGTTCACCTATTACAAGTGTGGCCAGCTGGGTCACAAGGCTTCGGTTTGCCCTCAGAAGGGCGGATGTCAGAGAGCTGCATCTTCTTCAGCTAGACCGCAGAGTTAGAGTTTGGGCAGGAGGTAGCCCTTGTCTTGCTATCAGTGTGGATAGCCTGGGCACCTGAAGTGGTTCTGCCCACAGTTGAGTGCCACTTCAGGAGCGTCTGGTTCTAGACAGACGCAGGGATTTCAGCCAGCTCAGTCTGTGCAGGCCTCGAGGGCCAATCCGGGAGCTTCGTCGTCCCAGTCAGTACAGCAGTCGTATGCTCCTAGAGGTGAGCAGGTGGATCAGGGGCCTACAGGGCGCGTGTATGCTGTTACCGCGCAGGACCTAGTACCGACTCCGTCAGTAGTGAGAGGTACCTTTCTGTTTTGCAACTCGGTTGCTAGAGTGTTGATTGACACGGGTGCATCTCATTCTTTTGTATCTGCTGCATTTGCATCTGTGTTGGAGTTGGAGTTAGCACTATTAGCATCTCCTATTTGTGTTGTGTCACCTATTGGGGGTGAGTTGATTTTGAAACACGGATGTAGAGGTTGTGATATAGAGGTCGACGATCATAGACTTCCGTTTCCTTTTGTAGTTATGCCCATGAAGGGCTTTGATGTTATTTTAGGTATGGACTGGTTATCGTCATACCGGGCAGTTATTGATTGCTACCGCCAGAGGGTCACTTGTTGTACCATGAGCGGGGAGTGTTTCCATTTCTTGGGAGACCGGGTTGGTAGTGTTGTGCCACCGGGGTATGATCCGCGAGGGCGGAGTGAGCTTAGTGGTTTACTTGCTAGCTTTGAGAGTGGTGAGTGTGATGAGACCCAGGTTGTGTTGCCGAAGGTAGTTTGTGAGTACTCGGACGTCTTTCCTGAGGATCTCGTTAGTTTGCCACCTCACCGGGAGATTGAGTTCTCTATTGATTTAGTGCCCGGCACGACGCCGATTTCTATGGCACCTTACCGTTTTGCTCCAGCAGAGTTGGTTGAGTTGAAAGTTCAGCTCCAAGAATTGCTAGATAAGGGCCTTGTTCGCCCTAGTGTTTCGCCGTGGGAAGCACCGGCCCTCTTTGCTAAGAAGAAAGATGGTGCCTTGAGATTGTGTATCGATTATCAGAAGTTAAATCGGGCTACGGTTAAGAATAAGTACCCTATGCCCCGTATAGATGATTTGTTTGATCAGTTGAAGGGTTCCCGTTGTTTCTCTAAGATAGACTTGAGATCGGGTTACCACCAGTTGAGAGTCAGGGAGGAGGATATTCCGAAGACGGCATTCCGTACGCGGTATGGCCATTATGAGTTTTTGGTGATGTCATTTGGGCTTACCAACGCACCGGCAGTCTTTATGGACTTGATGAACCGGATCTTCCGGGAATTCCTGGATCGTTTTGTAGTCGTCTTCGTGGACGACATTCTTATCTATTCACCTTCAGAGGAGGAGCACCAGGAACACTTGAGAGTGGTGCTTGAGTTGCTTAGAGCCCATAGGCTGTATGCCAAGTTTGGGAAGTGTGAGTTCTGGCTAGGAGAAGTCAAGTTCTTAGGCCATGTGGTTTCCGGGGAAGGGGTGTCTGTTGATACATCCAAGACTGAGGCAGTGCAAGATTGGGCACAACCTAAGAGTGTGTTTGATATCCGCAGTTTTCTGGGATTAGCTGGGTACTACCGTCGGTTCGTGAAGGACTTCTCCAGGTTAGCTTCGCCGTTGACTAGATTGACTCGGAAGGGAGTCAAATTTGTATGGAGTGAGACTTGTGAAAAGTCGTTCCAAGAGTTGAAAGTTAGATTGACCACCGCTCCGGTCTTGATTATTCCAGAGAGAGGGTTGGGTTATGTGGTTTATTGTGATGCCTCACGAGAGGGTTTGGGTTGTGTGTTGATGCAAGAGGGGAAAGTGGTGGCTTATGGCTCACGTCAGTTGAAAATACATGAGAAGAATTACCCTACGCATGACCTAGAGTTAGTGGCTGTGATCTTCGCCTTGAAAATCTGGAGGCACTACCTTTATAGTGAGAGATTCGAGGTGTTCTCGGATCATAAGAGTCTGAAATATCTGTTTTCACAAAAAAACTTGAACTTGAGGCAGAGGAGGTGGATGGAGTTTATTAAGGATTACGACTTCGAGTTGTATTACCACCCGGGGAAGGCCAATGTTGTGGCCGATGCCTTAGCAGGAAATCCGTTAGTGGTGTAGCTAGTATAGCCATCCGGGTGGGAGAGTGATGTGGGGGCAATTGGCGAGTTTGATTTGCTTCTAGGCGAATCCATGGAGGCTGCGGCCTTGTTTTCTGTTGTTGCACAGCCTACACTTGTGACTCAAGTGTTAGAGGCACAGAGAGGTGACCTTGAGGTAGAATCCCTCCGAGAGAAGATCTCTAGTGGGAAGGTTGAGAAGGGTCTAACGGTGTATCCCGACCTGAATGTGAGATACCGAGACCGTTTGTTTGTGCCGGAGTCTTGCCGAGAGGAGGTACTCTGAGAGTTTCATCATTCGCGCCTTGCAGTGCATCCGGAGGTACTAAGATGTATCGGGATTTGAGTCACCAGTTTTGGTGGCGAGGTATGAAGAGAGATGTGGCAGTCTTCGTGTCTAAGTGCCTTACTTGTCAGCAAGGGTTTGTTGCAACCCTTGCCTGTTGCCGAGTGGAAGTGGGAGCATGTCACTATGGACTTCGTTGTAGGTCTTCCGAGGACTCAGCGGGGTAGTGATGCTATTTGGGTGGTTGTAGACTGGTTGACTAAGTCGGCGCACTTCATTCCTATGCGCGTGAGAGACTCGGTAGATCATCTTGCCGACTTGTACATTCGGGACATAGTGAGATTGCACGGGGTCCCAGTGACGATCGTCTCAGATAGAGATCCTTGTTTACTACTAGGTTGTGGCAGAGTTTGCAGAATGCTTTGGGACTAAGTTACCTTTAGTACACTTATCATCCTCAAACTGACGGGCAGTCCGAGCGTACTATTCAGATCCTTGAGGATATGCTTCGGGGTTGTGTCCTTGACTTTAGTGGGACGTGGGAGAGGCACTTACCATTGGTGGAGTTTGCCTACAACAATAGCTTTCAGTCTAGTATCGGTATGCACCGTTTGAGGCCTTGTATGGCCGACCTTGTAGGTCTCCGGTTTGTTGGGCCGAAGTGGGTGACGCACCTTTGTTGGGCCCAGAGTTGGTTAGGGAGACGACGGAGAAAGTTGAGCTTATCCGTAGGAGGCTTGTTACAGCCCAGAGTCGTCAGAAATCTTATGCTGACCGTAGGAGGAGGCCTTTGGCGTTTGAGACGGGTGATCATGTCTTTCTGAAGATATCACCTAGGCGGGGATTGATGAGGTTTGGGAAGAGTGGGAAGTTGTCCCCTCGGTTTATTGGTCCTTTTGAGATCCTCGAGAGGATTGGCGAGGTCGCTTACCGTTTAGCTTTACCGCCACAGTTATCCGGAGTTCATGACGTGTTTCATGTGAGTATGCTTCGGAAATATGAGCCGGATCCATCACACGTATTAGATTGGACCGACTTAGAGGTAGATGAGGATGCCTCGTATGAGGAGAGACCAGTTCGAGTCTTGGATAGGCGGGATCAAGTCCTGCATGGCAAGACCATTCCTTTGGTGAAGGTTTTGTGGAAACATCACGGAGTGGAGGAGGCCACTTGGGAACGTGAATTGGAGGTCCGAGAGAAATATCCGGACCTATTTGTGGATGTTTGAACATACGTTATATATTGTTGTATTGTTGAACTTTAAGATCATTAAATATGTCTTAAGTTGTAAAACATGGTGCATGTTTTGATTAATGATAGTAGTTGGAAACTTGCCTCAAATGGAAGTTTGTGTAACATTGCATATGTTGAATATATAGTAGAAATTGAAATGTATGTATTGTGAGATGCCTCTTGATAAGAGATGGAATGACCGGTGATGGGTCGAGTTGTTGAATGTCGTAGTATAACATTGTCTAAAATGGACAAAAATGTGTTTTTCAGAAACTTATTCTTAATTTCGGGGACGAAATTCTTTAAGGGGGGGAGGTTATAGCGATCCCGGGTTTACCCCTTGTTGTACAGTGATCCGGACATGTGTCCGTGGGTGTTAGTAGTTGATTATTATCTGGTTTACATCCTTTCCTACTTTGTATTTGAGTTATAGGATGCGCTGCGCAGGTTTGTTACAGGTGGGTTGAACTTAGGAACCAAAACTAGTTGCCCAGATTTTTGCCTGTCTGCTCGAGCGGAGCTTTTGACGCTCGAGCGGGGGTATTGGCGCTCGAGCGGGGAATACACCCATCCAGTATTTCCTGTGTAGTGTTGGACGCTCGAGCGGGGGATTGGCCGCTCGAGCGGAGGTTGTGAGTGACGCTCGAGCGGGGAGTTGGGCGCTCGAGCGGGGAACCTGTCTGCAAAAGTGCTGGGAGTGTGCATCCGACGCTCGAGCGAGGGATTGGCCGCTCGAGCGGGAGTCTGTGAGTGCCGCTCGAGCGGGGGTTTGGCCGCTCGAGCGGGGCGACTGGGTTAAAGCTCCGTGTTTTGGCATTTTAAATCTTTTTTTCACATTCTCTTCTCTCTCCTACTTTTCCAAAAACACCATTGTTGAGCTTCTCACTCTAGAACTCTACCTTCTCTCTAGGTATTGATCTAGTAGGAGTTGTTTGCTCACTTTTGGCCTTTACAAAAGTTGTGTTGATCGTCGAGGGCTACACTTTAATCTGAAAATTTCGGAATTCGGAGCATTTTGGTTTTGGTCTTCATCTCCATTGGAGCTCAAACTTTGAGGTAGGGATATCCTACTCCTCTTTATGAACTTTGTCTTTAGATTTTGGTATTTTGAGATGTTGGGGGTTGTTGCGTAATTTTGAGAGAGTTTGGGGCTTTTGTGTAATTTTACAAGTTGGGGTTTTATTTATAATGGACCCATGAACGTATTTAGCTTAGAGAAATGGAATGAATGTGGAATCGTTGATGAAAATGGGACCTTAAGGGTTGTAATGTTAATTATGAAAAATGCCCTAATTACATTGATTAATTAATTGGGATAAAAAATTTTGAGAAATGAGGAATTGAAGTGGAAATAATGAGAGTGGGAATATGTGGGAATTAAAGGGTGTAGTTGAATTACTTATCACTCACTGAATTGAAATGTTGATATATTATCCGTTTTGTGCATTTATTTTCTGTATAGAAATAACTGCTTTGGGCTATCGGTGGAGGATAGTCTTGATTGTTGTAGACAATGCATGATGATTAGGCAAACTAAAACTGATCATTGGAATGTGTCATTGAGTGTGACAGTTGAAAGAATACATGAATTTTATGTATTGATTGATGATGTGTATAATAATTGTTTATATGCATTGTGTTGTGTTGGAGGAGATAGGGGATGTACTCCGCGGTTTAGGGGATGATAGGGGATGGACCTCTAAACCGGATGTTGTTGGGAGGAGATAGGGGATGGACTCCATAGATAGAGCTCATATGCTTATCTAGTGATGTGTTGACACAGCTCATATGCTTGTCTTTGGAAGTGTGATAGTGCTCTTATGCATATCTGTTGATGCGTTGATATAGCTAGTATGCTTGTCTAATATGAAATGAGAAAAGTTTAATATGAGTTATTGTCTCATATAAGTTGTTTGGCCAGGTTCTGAGCCATGATTATGAATTGAGAATCGAAAGGAAATGGAAAATGAAATATAGCATAGACTTGTAAGACATGAAATTGCGGGATGATATATGTGGATATATTAGTGTTGGCCATCTATCAACTGCTAATCTTTTAGTCATTGTTCATAGCTGGTTTAGTGTGTTTCTACTGGGCTGTGGCTCACCCTATATGGGAATATCATTTTCAGGTACAGGTAGCATGCCACCTCCAAGGACATAGCTTGGGAGGCTAGAGGCGGGCAGATTTCTTTTTGTTGTCTTTCTTTCTGATGTATTACATGTAAATTCAAGCCAAGGACTTAATGTGTAAATGAGTTAGCACTCTCCTTTTTGTAACCAAGTGTTAACTTAGAAAGCTGTAAGCCCTTAGGGCATTTGCTTTTGTTGTTAACATGTAATACTTTTTGTAATGAAACTCTGATGAATAGAAGAATGTGGATCTTTTATATGTCAATGCATGTCTATATTGTGGGTTTAATGTTATTATTTTGAGGGCGTGACAATTCAACTTCCATTTTTATTCAATTTCCTTTTCTATTCAACTTCCTTTTTTATTTAATTTCCAAATAGATCGTTAAGGTATAGTGGTTTTTTGAATGAACTTCCATTGTTAATTTTATGCAACTTCCATTTGTATTTTTATTCAACTTCAAATTTTATTCAATTTCCTTTTCTATTCAACTTCTTTTTTAATTTAATTTCCAAATAGATCGTTAAGGTATAGTGGTTTCTTGAATGGACTTCTATTGTTAATTTTAGGCAACTTCCATTTTTATTTTTATTCAATTTCCTTTTCTATTCAACTTCCTTTTTTATTTAATTTCCAAACAAATCGTTAAGGTATACTGGTTTCTTGAATAAACTTCCATTGTTAATTTTATGCAACTTCTATATTTATTTTTATTCAATTTCCTTTTCTATTCAACTTCCTTTTTTATTTAATTTCCAAATATATCGTTAAGGTATAGTGGTTTCTTGAATGAACTTCCATTGTTAATTTTATGCAACTTCCATTTTTATTTTTATTCAACTTCCATTTTTATTCAATTTCCTGTTCTATTCAACTTCCTTTTTTATTTAATTTCAAAATAAATTGTTAAGGTATAGTGGTTTCTTGAATGAACTTCCATTGTTAATTTTATACGACTTCGATTTTTATTTTTATTCAACTTCTATTTTTATTCAATTTGCTTTTGTATTCAACTTCCTTTTTTATTTAATTTCCAAATAGATCGTTAAGGTAAAGTGGTTTCTTGAATGAACTTCCATTGTTAATTTTATGCAACTTCTATTTTTATTCAATTTCCTTTTCTATTCAACTTCCTTTTTCGTTTAATTTCCAAATAGATCGTTAAGGTATAATGGTTTCTTGAATGAACTTTCATTTTTAATTTTTTGCAACTTCCCTTTTTATTTTTATTCAACTTAAATTTTCATTCAATTTCCTTTTCTATTCAACTTCCTTTTTTATTTAATTTCCAAATAAATCGTTAATGTATAGTGGTTTCTAGAATGGACTTCCATTGTTAATTTCATGCAACTTCTATTTTTATTTTTATTCAACTCCTATTTTTATTCAATTTCCTTTTCTACTTAATTTCTAAATAAATCTTTAAGGTATAGTGGTTTCATGAATGAACTTCCATTGTTAATTTTATGCAATTTCTATTTTTATTTTTATTCAACTTCCATTTTCATTCAATTTCCTTTTCTATTTAACTTTCTTTTTTATTTAATTTCCAAATAGATCGTTAAGGTATAGTGGTTTGTTGAATTAACTTCAATTGTTCATTTTATGCAACTTCCATTTTTATTTTTCTTCAACTTCCATTTTTATTCAATTTCCTCTGCTATTCAACTTACTTTCTTATTTAATGTCTAAATATATCGTTAAGGTATAGTGGTTTCTTGAATGAACTTTCATTTTTAATTTTATGCAACTTCCACTTGTATTTTTATTCAACTTCAAATTTTATTCAATTTCCTTTTCTATTCAACTTCTTTTTTAATTTCATTTCCAAATAGATTGTTAAGGTATAGTGGTTTCTTGAATGGACTTCTATTGTTAATTTTATGCAACTTCCATTTTTATTTTTATTCAATTTCCTTTTCTATTCAACTTCCTTTTTTATTTAATTTCCAAATAAATCGTTGAGGTATACTGGTTTCTTGAATAAACTTCCATTGTTAATTTTATGCAACTTCTATTTTTATTTTTATTCAATTTCTATTTTCATTCAATTTCCTTTTCTATTCAACGTCCTTTTTTATTTAATTTCCAAATAAATCGTTAAGGTATAGTGGTTTCTAGAATGGACTTCCATTGTTAATTTCATGCGACTTCTATTTTTATTTTTATTCAACTACTATTTTTATTCAATTTCCTTTTCTATTCAACTTCCTTTTTTACTTAATTTCCAAGTTAATCTTTAAGGTATAGTGGTTTCATGAATGAACTTCCATTGTTAATTTTATGCAATTTCCATTTTTATTTTTATTCAACTTCCATTTTTTTTCAATTTCGTTTTCTATTCGACTTACTTTTTTATTTAATTTCCAAATAGATCGTTAAGGTATAGTTTTTTCTTGAATAAACTTTCATTTTTAATTTTATGCAACTTCCATTTTTATTTTTATTCAACTTCAAATTTTCATTCAATTTCATTTTCTATTCAACTTCCTTTTTTATTTTATTTCCAAATAGATCGTTAAGGTATAATGATTTCTTGAATGGACTTCTATTGTTAATTTTATGCAACTTTCATTTTTGTTTTTATTTTTATTCATCTTCCATTTGTATTCAATTTCCTTTTCGATTCAACTTCCTTTTTTATTTCATTTCCAAATAAATCGTTAAGGTATAGTGGTTTTAAGAATTAACTTCTATTGTTCATTTTATGCAATTTCCATTTTTATTTTTATTCAGCTTCCATTTTTATTCAATTTCCTTTTCTATTCAACTTCCTTTTTTATTTAATTTCCAAATAAATCGTTAAGGTATAGTGGTTTTATGAATGAACTTCCATTGTTAATTTTTTACAATTTCCATTTTTATTTTTATTCAACTTCCATTTTCATTCAATTTCTTTTTCGATTGAACTTCCTTTTTTATTTAATTTCCAAATAGATCGTTAAGGTATAGTGGTTTCTTGAATTAACTTCCATTGTTAATTTTATGCAACTTCCATTTTTGTTTTTCTTCAACTTCCATTTTTATTCAATTTTCTTTGCTATTCAACTTACTTTTTTATTAAATTTCCAAATATATCGTTAAGGTATAGTGGTTTCTTGAATGAACTTCTATTATTAATTTTATGCAAGTTCCATTTTTATTTTTATTCAACTTCAAATTTTCATTCAATTTCATTTTCTATTCAACTTCCTTTTTTATTTTACTTCCAAATTGATCGTTAAGGTATAATGGTTTCTTGAATGAACTTCCATTGTTAACTGTATGCAACTTCAATTTTTATTCAATTTCCTTTTCTATTCAACTTCCTTTTTTATTTAATTTCCAAATAGGCCGTTAAGGTATAGCGGTTTCTTGAATTAACTTCCATTGTTAATTTTATGCAACTTCCGTTTTTTTTTTTATTCAACTTCCATTTTTATTCAATTTCCTTTTCTATTCAACTTCCTTTTTTATTTAATTTCCAAATAGATCGTTAAGGTAGAGTGGTTTTTTGAATGAACTTCCATTGTTAATTTTATGTAACTTCCATTTGTATTTTTATTCAACTTCAAATTTTATTCAATTTCCATTTCTATTCAACTTCCTTTTTAATTTAATTTTTAAATAGATCATTAAGGTATAGTGTTTTCTGGAATGGACTTCTATTGTTAATTTTATGCAACTTACATTTTTATTTTTATTCAATTTCTTTTCTATTCAACTTCCTTTTTCATTTAATTTCAAAATAAATCGTTAAGGTATAGTGGTTTTTTGAATGAACTTCCATTGTTAATTTTATGTAACTTCCATTTTTATTTTTGTTCCACTTCGATTTTCATTCAATTTCATTTTCTTGTCAACATCCTTTTTTTTTATTTCAAAATATACCGTTAAGGTATAGTGGTTTCTTGAATGAATTTCCATTGTTAATTTTATACGACTTCCATTTTATTTTTATTCAACTTCCATTTTTATTCAATTTCCTTTTGTATTCCACTTCCTTTTTTATTTAATTTCGAAATAGATCGTTAAGGTATGGTGGTTTCTTGAATGAACTTCCATTGTTAATTTCACGTCACTTCCATTTTTATTGTTATTAAACTTCCATTTTTATTCAATTTCTTTTTCTATTCAACTTCCTTTTTTATTTTATCTCTAAATAGATCACTAAGGTATAGTGGTTTCTTGAATAAACTTCAATTCTTAATTTTATGCAACTTCCATTTTTATTCAATCTTGTTTTCTATTCAACTTCCTTTTTAATTTAATTTCCAAATAAATCGTTAAGGTATGGTGGTTTCTTGAATGAACTTCCATTGTCAATTTGATACGACTTCCATTTTTACTTTTTTTCAACTTCCATTTTTATTCAATTTCCTTTTTTATTCAACTTCCCTTTTTATTTAATTTCTAAATAAATCGTTAAGGTATAGTGGTTTCTTGAATGAACTTCCATTGTTCATTTTATGCAATTTCCATTTTTATTTTTATTTAACTTCCATTTTTATTCAATTTCCTTTTCTATTCAACTTCCTTTTTTATTTTACTACCAAATTGATCGTTAAGGTATAGTGGTTTCTTGAATTGACTTCCATTGTTAACTTTATGCAACTTCAATTTTTATTCAATTTCCTTTTCTATTCAACTTCCTTTTTTTATTTAATTTCCAAATAGGCCGTTAAGGTATAGCGGTTTCTTGAATTAACTTCCATTGTTAATTTTATGCAACTTCCGTTTTTATTTTTATTCAATTTCCATTTTTATTCAATTTCCTTTACTATTCAACTTCCTTTTTTATTTAATTTCCAAATAGATCATTAAGGCATAGTGATTTTTTGAATGAACTTCCATTGTTAATTTTATGCAACTTCCATTTGTATTTTTATTCAATTTCCTTTTTTATTCAACTTCCTTTTTAATTTAATTTCCAAATTGATCGTTAAGGTATATTGTTTTCTTGATTGGACTTCTATTGTTAATTTTATGCAACTTACATTTTTATTTTTATTCAATTTCCTTTTCTATTCAATTTCCTTTTTTATTTAATTTCAAAATAAATCGTTAAGGTATAGTGGTTTCTTGAATGAACTTCCATTGTTAATTTTATGCAACTTCCATTTTTATTTTTATTCCACTTCGATTTTCATTCAATTTCATTTTCTTTTCAACATCCTTTTTTATTTAATTTGAAAATATACCGTTAAGGTATAGTGGTTTCTTGAATGAACTTCCATTGTTAATTTTATGCAACTTTCATTTTTATTTTCTTTCAACTTCCATTTTTATTCAATTTCCATTTCTATTCAACTTCCTTTTTTATTTAATTTCCAAATAGATCGTTAAGGTATAGTGGTTTTTTGAATGAACTTCCATTGTTAATTTTATACGACTTCCATTTTTATTTTTATTCAATTTCTATTTTTATTCAATTTCTTTTTGTGTTCAACTTCCTTTTTTATTTAATTTCCAAATAGCTCGTTCAGGTAAAGTGGTTTCTTGAATGAACTTCCATTGTTAACTTTATGCAACTTCCATTTTTATTGTTATTCAACTTCCTTTTTTATTCAGTTTCCTTTTCTATTCAACTTTCTTTTTTATTTAATTTCTAAATAGATCGTTAAGGTATAGCGGTTTCTTGAATGAACTTCTATTATTAATTTTATGCAAATTCCATTTTTATTTGTATTCAACTTACATTTTTATTTAATTTCATTTTCTATTCAACTTCCTTTTTTATTTTATTTCCAAATAAATCGTTAACTTATAGTGGTTTCTTGAATGAACTTCCATTGTTAATTTTATGCAACTTCCATTTTTATTTTTATTGAACTTCCATTTTTATTCAATTTATTTTTCTATTCAACTTCCTTTTTTATTTAATTTCCAAATAGATCGTTAAGGTATAGTGGTTTCTTGAATGAACTTCCATTGTTAATTTTATGCAACTTCCGTTTTTATTTTTTTTCAACTTCCGTTTTTATTCAATTTCCTTTTCTATTCAACATCCTTTTTTACTTAATTTCCAAATAGATCGTTAAGGTATAGTGGTTTCTTGAATGAACATCCATTGTTAATTTTATGCAACTTCCATTCTTCTTTTGATTCAACTTCAAATTTTATTCAATTTCCTTTTCTATTCAACTTCCTTTTTTATTTAATTTCCAAATAAATCGTTAAGGTACAGTGGTTTGTTGAATGGACTTCTATTGTTAATTTTATGCAACTTCCATTTTTATTTCAATTCAACTTCCATTTTTATTCAATTTCCTTTTCTCTTCAACTTACTTTTTTATTTAATTTCCAAATAGATCGGTAACGTATTGTGGTTTCTTGAATAGACTTCCATTGTTAACTTTATCCAACTTCCATTTTCATTTTTATTCAACTTCCATTTTTATTCAATTTCTTTTTCTATTCAACTTCATTTTTTATTTAATTTCCAAATAGGTCATTAAGGTATAGTAGTTTCTTGAATTAACTTCCATTTTCAATTTTTGATGAAATTTGATTTTTATTTTTGTGTAACTTCCATATTGATTCAATTACCTTTTCTATTCAACTTCCTTTTTTATTTAATTTCCAAATAAATCGTTAAGGAATAGTGGTTTCTTGAATCGACTTCCATTGTTAATTTTATGCAACTTCCATTTTCCATTTTTATTCAACTTCCATTTTTATTCAATTTTCTTTTCTATTTAACTTCCTTTTTTATTTAATTTCCAAATAGGTCATTAAGGTATAGTGGTTTCTTGAATTAACTTCCATTGTTAATTTTATGCAACTTCCGTTTTTATTTTTATTCAACTTCCATTTTTATTCAATTTCCTTTTCTATTCAACTTCCTTTTTTATTTAATTTCCAAATAGATCGTTAAGGTATAGTGGTTTCTTGAATAAACTTCCATTGTTAATTTTGTGCAACTTCCATTTTTATTTTTATTCAACTTCAAATTTTATTCAATTTCCTTTTCTATTCAACTTTCTTTTTAATTTAATTTCCAAATAGATCGTTAAGGTATAGTGGTTTCTTGAATGGACTTCTACAGTTAATTTTATGCAACTTTCATTTTTATTTTGATTCAATTTCCTTTTCTATTCAACTTCCTTGTTTATTTAATTTCCAAATAAATCGTTAAGGTATAATGGTTTCTTGAATGAATTTCCATTGTTAATTTTATGCAACTTCCATTTTTATTTTTATGGAACTTCCATTTTTATTCAACTTCCTTTTCTATTTAATTTCCGAATAGATCGTTAAGGTATAGTGGTTTCTTGAATGAACTTCCATTGTTAACTTTATGCAACTTCCATTTTTATTTTTATTCAACTTCCATTTTTATTCAATTTCCTTCTCTATTCAACTTCCTTTTTTATTTAATTGTTATTTTTTGAATGGACTTCCATTGTTAGTTTTATGCAACTTCCATTTTCATTTTGATTCAACTTCCATTTTTATTCAATTTCCTTTTCTATTCAATTTCCTTTTCTATTCAACTTTCTTTTTTATTTAATTTCTGAATAAATCGTTAAGGTATAGTGGTTTCTTGAATGAACTTCCATTGTTAATTTTATACAACATCCATTTTTATTTTTATGGAACTTCCATTTTAATTCAATTTCCTTTTCTATTCAACTTACTTTTTTATTTAATTTCCGAATAGATCGTTAAGGTATAGTGATTTCTTGAATGAACTTCCATTGTTAATTTTATGCGACTTCCATTTTTATTTTTATTCAACTTCCATTTTTATTTAATTTCCGTTTCTATTCAACTTCTTTTTTTATTTAATTTCCAAATAAATCGTTAAGGTATAGTGGTTTCTTGAATGGATTTCTACAGTTAATTTTATGCAACTTCCATTTTTATTTTTGTTCAACTTACATTTTTATTCAATTTTCTTTTCTATTCAACTTCCTTTTTTATTTAATTTCCAAATAGATCGTTAAGGTATAGTGGTTTCTTGAATGAACTTCCATTTTCAATTTTATGCAACTTCCATTTTTATTTTTATTCAACTTAAAATTTTATTCAATTTCTTTTTTTATTCAACTTCCTTTTTAATTTAATTTCCAAATAGATCGTTAAGGTATAGTGGTTTTTTGAATGGACTTCTACAGTTAATTTTATGCTACTTCCATTTTTATTTTTATTCAACTTACATTTTTATTCAATTTCTTTTTCTATTCAACTTCCTTTTTTATTTAATTTACAAATAAATCGTGAAGGTATAATGGTTTCTTGAATGAACTTCCATTGTTAATTTTCTGCAACTTCCATTTTTATTTTTATTGAACTTCCATTTTTATTCAACTTCCTTTTCTATTTAATTTCCAAATAGATCGTTAAGGCATAGTGGTTTTATAGCGACCCCGGTCTTTTCCCTTTTGATTATTGTATCCGGACTTATGTTCCGTAGATTCCATTGTTGTATTATTGTTGTTGTTGTTCTTTAATTCTTTGATTTTGAGTTATGGGTTGAGTTGGACAGGTTTGTTACAGGTTGGTTGGGTTGGAAACCAAGTGTTGCTGGACCTTCGCTCGAGCGAGGAGTTGGTCGCTCGAGCGAGCTGTTATTTTTTTGTTCTTCGCTCGAGCCAGGGTTTGGTCGCTCGAGCGAGAGTCTGTGTCTGGGCTTAGGACCTGAGAGTTGTGTTTCTTGGCTCGAGCGAGCTTTTCTCGCTCGAGCGAGCGAGGTGTATGTTTTCGAGTTCTTCGCTCGAGCGAGCATTTCGTCGCTCGAGCGAGCTTCTGGGTTGCAGACCTGAAGCATCGAGTTTTTGGCTCGAGCGAGCTTTTCTTCGCTCGAGCGTGGATTTTTGTGTCTGGTCGCTCGAGCGACCATGTCTTCGCTCGAGCGAGCCTATCAGATTTAAATACATAGCAGCGTGTTTTAAAACAGTTTTTCAGCCCCTTTCAGTTTATAAAACCCTAGGTTACGAGTTCTCTCTCTCCCAACTCACCTTCTCTCCTAGGTTTGATCTAGTTAGGGTGGGTTTTTACCCTAGTGGCTTTACAAATAAGATAGAGGAGAGTGAGGGCTTTCATTTAATCTGAGCAATTGTTGGTTTGGAGCACTTTCAAGTTTTGGGCATCATCTTCATCTTCTCCTTTTTGAGTTATTTCTTCGAGGTAGGGATTTCCTACTCCATTTATACGCTTTAATCCTAAGTGGTGGTACTTTGGTATGTGGGGGTAGTTTGGTAATTATGGGAGAAACCTTAGGGTTTCGTCATAGATTAATTTATATAATTAATTTAAAGGAAGATTATGATATTGAGTTAAATTCATGGGATTGGGGAATTTGGTGGTTTAATGATGTATTTGGTAGTTTAATTACTCACCTTTGAGAATATTGAAATTACATTTATTGTTATAGTTATTTCTTGCTTAGAAATATTTGTTTTGGGCTATCGGTGGAGGATAGCCATTGATTGTTGTAGACCTTGCATGCGGCTTAGGTATAACTGAAATTGAGTCAATTGTTTGACTGTTGAGTTAATACAGAACATTCGTGTATTCATTATGTGTTGTATATGGCAAGTATTGATTATGTTGCATATGCATTTGGCTTTGGAGGAGATAGGGGATGAACTCCACGGTTTAGGGGAAGATAGGGGATGGACCTCTAAACCGGACTTGTTGGGAGGAGATAGGGGATGGACTCCAGTAGCATCACTTATGTGTGTGTGCTTAATTATAATAGAAATATTTCTATTTGTTGTTGATATGATACATCACCATCATGTGTATCAGTTGGGAAGTAAGGAAGTGAATTTGATTGAGATTGGTATAACACCAGCATGTGTGTTTATTATGTTATGAGAAAGGTTTAACCTGATTTATTATCCTTGTTGAGTTGTTTGGCCAGGTTCTGAGCCATGACTGTATAAATGGAAAGTAAAAGGTGTCATAGACCGTGTGTCATAGACAACGTAGGCGTTTGTGTCGAAAAATTGTAAATTGATTATCTTGTGTTAACCATGTATTGGGTGCAACTGCTTTAGTTAATTCTTATGCTTGGTTTAGTATTTCTCTACTGGGCTGTGGCTCACCCTATATGGGAACTTCATTTTCAGGTTCAGGTGGTTCACTACCTCCAAAGACTTAGCTTGTGAGGATTTGGACTTGAAGACTTGTTTTATTTGTTTTAGTTGTTTTATTTGAATTATGTAGATATTCAAGCCCAGGGCTTTATTTGTTTTGAGTTAGAACTCATGAAATTGTGTCCAAGTGTTGGCTTGGCAAGATGTAAGCCCGTAGGGCATTTACTTTGATGTTTTATTTCGTAATACTCTGATGATTTAAATAATACAATGTTTTTCTTTTAATAATGCATGCCTTGTTTTATATTTAATGGGTTTAATTTTGAGGGTGTTACAGGTTTCTTGAATGAACTTCCATTGTTAACTTTATGCAACTTCCATTTTTATTTTTATTCAACTTCCATTTTTATTCAATTTCCTTTTCTATTCAACTTCTTTTTTATTTAATTTCCAAATAGGTCGTTAAGGTATAGTGGTTTCTTGAATTAACTTCCATTTTCAATTTTTGATGAAATTTCATTTTTATTTTTATTGAACTTCCATTTTGATTCAACTTCTTTTTCTATTCAACTTCCTTTTTTATTTAATTTCCAAGTAAATCGTTAAGGTATAGTGGTTTCTTAAATGAACTTCCATTGTTAATTTTATGCACCTTCCATTTTTATTTTTATTCAACTTCCATTTTTGTTCAATTTCCTTTTCTATTCAACTTCCTTTTTTTTATCTAATTTCCAAATAAATCGTTAAGGTATAGTGGTTTCTTAAATGAACTTCCATTGTTAATTTTATGCAACTTCCATTTTTATTTAATTTCTTTTTCTCTTCAACTTCATTTTTTATTTAATTTCGAAGTAGATCGTTGAGGTATAGTGGTTTCTTGAATAGACTTCCATTGTTAACTTTATCCAACTTCCATTTTCATTTTTATTCAACTTCCATTTTTATTCAATTTCCTTTTCTATTCAACTTCATTTTTTATTTAATTTCCAAATAGGTCGTTAAGGTATAGTGGTTTCTTGAGTTAACTTCCATTTTCAATTTTTGATGAAATTTCATTTTTATTTTTATTTAAGTTCCATTTTGATTCAATTACTTTTTCTATTCAACTTCCTTTTTTATTTAATTTCCAAATAAATCGTTAAGAAATAGTGGTTTCTTGAATAGACTTCCATTGTTAATTTTATGCAACTTCCAGTTTTATTTTTATTCAACTTTCATTTTTATTCAATTTTCTTTTCTATTCAACTTCCTTTTTATTTAATTTCCAAATAGGTCGTTAAGGTATAGTGGTTTCTTGAATTAACTTCCATTGTTAATTTTATGCAACTTCCGTTTTTTTTTTTATTCAACTTCCATTTTTATTCAATTTCCTTTTCTATTCAACTTCCTTTTTTATTTAATTTCCAAATAGGTCGTTAAGGTATAGTGGTTTCTTGAGTTAACTTCCATTTTCAATTTTTGATGAAATTTCATTTTTATTTTTATTTAACTTCCATTTTGATTCAATTACCTTTTCTATTGAATGAGTGTGAGATACCGAGACCGTTTGTTTGTGCAGGAGTCTTGCCGAGAGGAGGTACTCCGAGAGTTTCACCATTCACGCCTTGCGGTGTATCCGAAAGGCACCAAGATGTATCGTGATTTGGGGCGACAATTTTGGCGGAGGGGTATGAATAGAGATGTGGCGGTTTTCGTATCGAAGTGCCTTACTTGTCAGCAAGTGAAGGCCGAGCATCAGAGGCCAGCGGGTTTGTTACAACCCTTACCTATTGCCGAGTGGAAGTGGGAGCATGTCACTATGGACTTCGTTGTAGGTCTTCCGAGGACTCAGCGGGGTAGTGATGCTATTTGGGTGGTTGTAGACCGGTTGACTAAGTCGGCGCACTTTATCCCTATGCGCGTGGTTGTAGACCGTTGACTAAGAAACCACTATACCTTAACGATCTATTTGGAAATTAAATAAAAAGGAAGTTGAATAGAAAATGAAATTGAATAAAAATGGAAGTTGAATAAAAATAAAAATGGAAGTTGCATAAAATTAACAATGGAAGTTCATTCAAGAAACCACTATACCTTAACGATCTATTTGGAAATTAAATAAAAAAGGAAGTTGAATAGAAAAGGAAATTGAATAAAAATGGAAGTTCAATAAAAATAAAAATCGAAGTTGCATAAAATTAACAATGGAAGTTCATTCAAGAAACCACTATACCTTAACAATTTATTTGGAAATTAAATAAAAAAGGTTGTTGAATAGAAAAAGAAATTGAATCAAAATGGAAGTTAAATAAAAATAAAAATGAAATTTCATCAAAAAGTGAAAATGGAAGTTAATTCAGGAAACCACTATACCTTAACTACCTATTTAGAAATTAAATAAAAAAGAAAGTTGAATAGAAAATGAAATTGAATAAAAATGGAAGTTGAATAAAAATAAAAATGGAAGTTGCATGAAATTAACAATGGAAGTTCATTCAAAAAACCACTATACCTTAACGATCTACTTGGAAATTAAATAAAAAAGAAGTTGAAGAGAAAGGAAATTTAATAAAAATGGAAATTGAATAAAAATAAAAATGAAAGTTGTATAAAAATTAACAATGGAAGTTCATTCCAGAAACCACTATACCTTAACGATTTATTTGGAAATTAAATAAAAAAGTAAGTTAAATAGAAAAGGAAATTGAATCAAAATGGAAGTTAAATAAAAATAAAAATGAAATTTTATCAAAAATTGAAAATGGAAGTTAATTCAAGAAACCACTATACCTTAACGATCTATTTTGAAATTAAATAAAAAATGAAATTGAATAGAAAAGGAAATTGAATAAAAATGGAAGTTGAATAAAAATGAAAACGAAAGTTGCAAAAAATTAATAATGGAAGTCCATTCAAAAAACCACTGTATTTTAACGATCTATTTGGAAATTAAATAAAAAATGAAGTTGAATAGATAGGAAATTTGAATAAAAATGGAAATTGAATAAAAATAAAAATGGAAGTTGCATAAAATTAACAATAAGAGTCCATTCAAGAAACCACTATATCTTAACGATCTATTTGGAAATTAAATTAAAGAGGAAGTTGAATAGAAAAGGAAATTGAATAAAATTTGAAGTTGAATAAAAATAAAAATGAATGTTGCATAAAATTAGCAATGGAAGTTCATTCAAGAAACCACTTGTAACAACCCTCACTTTGATTTAGTCTTACTTGCATGCATTCATGTATGATTTTGTCTTGTTATGTTGTTTTGCAAATCTTGCCTTGTCTTGTTTTGTTTAAGTGTTGCTTGCTTGATTTTGTTCCTTGCTTGGTGTGTAGCCGAGGTCATCTTGAGCCTAGTTCATCTTTGAACCTTTGTACCTAGAGCTACCTTGGAACCACTTTGGTTGACCTCCACCTTCGCCCTGGCATATTAGTCGAGATGTCACTATCTGGGCCGAGGTGTACATCACCATGGCCGAGATATGTATCATCTGGGCCGAGATGTTTATCCTTGCACTTAAGCGACCTTGTACCCGGATAGGTATGACCTAGACCGAGGTGTGGCATAGCTTAGTCCAGTGTCGTCCTTCCAAGCCGATGTCTTTGTTCCCCTTGCTTGCCGATGTGTCTTGCCATCCAGCTTGTTGAATACGCTTTGTCATAGACTTGTCTTATCAATCAGTCACCTTTTTGAGTTGAACAACCCGGTAGTGCCACGTGTCCGAGCTGAGTGTTAAGACAGCCGGCAGACCTAGAAACAAATCATTTTGTCACAAATCTTTGCCTTTAGAGAGAGAGGCTCTAGAGGAAGAAGGAGGAATTCTTGAGTGAGAATAGATCTTCCAAGCTTGATCTTTGGAGTTTGAGCCGTTAGATTCGTGTCTTGAGGTTAGAATCTTAACCTATTCTTCTTGTTTTGATCGATCATCTAACTGCATTGCACGATCGGATCTGTTCTGCATGCCATGCATTGATTTTAAGTTGGTTTTAGAAAGAGAAAATGGTGTTCATGTGTTCTTGATGAAAAGTCTCATTTTGATCTGAAAGTTTGGAACAAGAACCATGTTTTTGTGTTTGTTCTTGCATGATCTTCTTGGATGGGTACCCAGGTCCATGTTTTTGAACTCATGGCATGAAATCTCAGATTTTGTAACAAGTTATGATCTTTGCATTTACCTTCTTCATGATCATGTTCATCATGTTCTTCATGTTCTTCAAAGGGGAACCCAGGTTTTCCCGACTTTGCTTTTGAATGTGGCCATCGGGACCACACCTCGGCAAGGAGGTGTGGGACCTCGGCAAAGACCTGGTTGGTACCCAGTGTGTTTTCATGAGACGAAAAGCAGTGTTTAAACTCCCAGCATGTTTTGCTTTGTTATTGACTTGGATCTGGTGAGAATGTCGGGATCATTCGCATGCATATAAAGCTTGTTTTGAGAATGTGATTGCCATGTGATTGTAGGTCCTTGATCTTCGCTTTGAGCCTACACCCGAGAAGAACTAAGTGAGTGGTATTTTTAATAAAGCTATGTTATAAGTTTTGATAAAGCTTGCTTTGCTTTGTTTTGATAAAAGTATTTGTTTAAGCATGAGCGAATATCCTTGTTTTGTATGTCAAGTGTAAGCCTTGTTTTGATGACCTTCTTGGAAAGTCCCTTGTGCTGGAGGACTCTAAACTTTCGCAGCACTAAATATGAAAGTCCCTTGTACTGGAGGACTCTAAATTTGTGCAGTACCATCGTGTTAAAGCGGGCTACGGGCCTAAGTAACACCAGGCTCTCGTGTTAAAGCGGGCTACGGGCCTAAGTAACACCAGGCTCTCGTGTAAAAGCGGGCTACGAGCCTAAGTAACACCAGTCTCTCGTGTTAAAGAGGGCTACGGGCCTAAGTAACACAAGTCCCTCGTGCTGGAGGACTCTAAATTTTTGCAGCACCCTTCTCTAACCGATTACGGATCAGTCATTCTCTTGTTTTGCCATTGACGGTTTACCGCGTGGGTTTGTTGTTCGGAATGCTATCGTTTTGTACCTTGCCGATGCTAGTAAGCATCCCTTGGAGCTTGTGAGGCTTTGTTAGATGAATACGGTTCATTCCTTGATTTGTAAAGTTTGGCATGTTTCGTTTTGAAAGGACTTCGGCTATTGTTCATGCAAAACCTTTATTATTTGTACCATTCACTGAGTATCCAAGCTCACCCTCCCTATATATGTGTAGGTGATGAGCAGGACGGCGGCGACGCCTAGATGTGTTTGCAAGCTTGTTTTGGATTCATGATTATGTAGGCTTTGTCTTGTATTCATGTCGGCAATGTTGTATTTACATCGGCAAATCTTGAAAATCATGGTTCTTGGCTTGTATTTCCTGTATTTTGTACATGTCGGCTGAGAAGCCTTTTGATCAAGATGTAACTTGTATTTTGTTTATTGAAGACCGGTTGTAAAACCATAACGTATATGTCATTTCATTTGATCTAAGCACAGCTCTTATGGACCACTTGTATTTTTAATTTATTGCTTCCACATTCGTAAGCCCCTATGTCTACTCTGTTGTGTGTGAATCTGGGAAAAAGGCCTTTGGTAATCTCGGATTATTGGCCATCATGGCACCATCCTACTAGGGGCGGGTTGGGGTCGTGACACCACTATACCTTAACGATCTATTTGGAAATTAAAGAAAAAAGGAAGTTGAATAGAAAAGGAAATTGAATAAAAATAGAAGTTGAATAAAAATAAAAACGGAAGTTGCATAAAATAAACAATGGAAGTTAATTCAAGAAACCACTATACCATAACGACCTATTTGGAAATTAAATAAAAAGAAAGTGGAATAGATAAGAAAATTGAATAAAAATGGAAGTTGAATAAAAATAAAAATGGATGTTGCATAAAATTAACAATGGAAGTCCATTCATGAAACCAGTATACCTGAACGATCTATTTGAAAATTAAATAAAAAAGGAAGTTGAATAGAAAAGGAAATTGAATCAAAATTTAAGTTGAATAAAAATAAAAATGGAAGTTGCGTAAAATTAAAAATGGAAGCTCATTCAAGAAACACTATACCTTAACGATCTATTTGGAAATTAAATAAAAAAGGAAGTTGAATAGAAAAAGAAATTGAATAGAAATGGAAGTTGAATAAAAATAAAAATTGAAGTTGCATAAAGTTCACAATAGAAGTCCATTCAGGAAACCACTATACCTTAACGATCTATTTGGAAATTAAATAAAAAAGGAAGTTGAATGGAAGTGGAAATTGAATAAAATTTGAAGTTGAATAAAAATAAAAATGGAAGTTGCAGAAAATTAACAGTGTAAGTTCAATGAAGAAACCACTATATCTTAACGATCTATTTGGAAATTAAATAAAAAAGGAAGTTGAATAGAAAAGGAATCTGAATAAAAATGGAAGTTGAATAAAATAAAAATAGAAGTTACATAAAATTAACAATGGAAGTCCATTCAAGAAACCACTATACCTTAACGATCTATTTGGAAATAAATAAAAAAGGAAGTTGAATAGAAAATGAAATTGAATGAAAATTTGAAATTGAATAAAAATAAAAATGCATGTTGCATAAAATTAAAAATGGAAGTTCATTCAAGAAACAACTATATCTTAACGATATATTTGGAAATTAAATAAAAAAGTAAGTTGAATCGAAAAGCAAATCGAATAAAAAAGGAAGATGAATAAAAATAAAAAAAGAAGTTACATAAAATTAAAATGGAAGTTCATTCAAGAAACCACTATACCTTAACGATCTATTTGGAAATTAAACAAAAAAGGAAGTTGAACAGAAAAGGAAATTGAATGAAAATGGAAGCTGAATAAAAATAAAAATGAAAGTTGCATAAAATTAAAAATGGAAGTTCATTCAAGAAACCACTATACCTTAACGTCTATTTGGAAATTAAATAAAAAAGTAAGTTGAATCGAAAAGGAATTGAATAAAAATGGAGTTGAATAAAAATAAAAGTGGAAGTTGCATAAAATTAACAATGGAAGTTCATTCGAGAAACCGCTATACCTTAACGATCTATTTGGAAATTAAATAAAAAAGAAGTTGAATAGAAAAGGAAATTGAAAGAAAATGGAAGTTGAAAAAAAATAAAAATGGAAGTTGCATAAAATTAACAATGGAAGTTTATTCAAGAAACCATTATACCTTAACGATTTATTTGGAAATTATATAAAAAAGCAAGTTGAATAGAAAAGGAAATTGAACAAAAATGAAAGTTCAATAAAAATAAAAATCGAAGTCGCAGAACATTAACAATGGAAGTTCATTCAAGAAACCACTATACTTTAACGATCTATTTGGAAATTAAATAAAAAAGGAAGTTGAATAGAAAAAAGAATTGAATAAAAATGGAAGTTCAATAAAAATAAAAATCGAAGTCGCAGAACATTAACAATGGAAGTTCATTCAAGAAACCACTATACCTTAACGATTTATTTGGACATTAAATAAAAAAGGTTGTTGAATAGAAAAGAAATTGAATCAAAAACGGAAGTTAAATAAAAATAAAAATAAAATTTCATCAAAAAGTGAAAATGGAAGTGAATTCAGGAAACCACTATACCTTAAGTACCTATTTAGAAATTAAATAAAAAAGGAAGTTGAATAGAAAAGGAAATTAAACAAAAATGGAAGTTGAATAAAAATAAAAATGGAAGTTGCATGAAATTAACAATGGAAGTTTATTCAAAAAACCACTATACCTTAACGATATATTTGGAAATTAAATAAAAAAAGAAGTTTAATAGAAAAGGAAATTGAATAAAAATTGAAGTTGAATAAAAATAAAAATGAAAGTTGCATAAAATTAACAATGGAAGTTCATTCAACAAACCGCTATACCTTAACGATTTATTTGGAAATTAAATAAAAAAGGAAGTTAAATAGAAAAGGAAATTGAATCAAAATGGAAGTTAAATAAAAATAGAAAATGAAATTTCATCAAAAATTGAAAATGGGAGTTAATTTAAGAAACCACTATACCTTAACGATCTATTTGGAAATTAAATAAAAATGAAGTTGAATAGAAAAGGAAATTGAATAAAAATGGAAGTTGAATAAAAATGAAAATGAAAGTTGCATAAAATTAACAATGGAAGTCCACTCAAGAAACCACTATACCTTAACGATCTATTTGGAAATTAAATAAAAAAGGAAGTTGAATAGAAAAATAAATTGAATAGAAATGGAAGTTGGATAAAAATAAAAATGGAAGTTGCATAAAATTAACAATGGAAGTCCATTCATGAGACCACTATACCTTAACGATCTATTTGGAAATTAAATAAAATTTGAAGTTGAATAAAAATAAAAATGGAAGTTGCATAAAATTAATAATGGAAGTTCAATGAAGAAACCACTATACCTTAACGATCTATTTAGAAATTAAACAAAAGGAAGTGAATAGACTAGGTAATTGAGTAAAAATGGAAGTTGAATAAAAATAAAAATGGAAGTTGCATAAAATTAACAATGGAAGTCCATTCAAGAAACCACTATACCTTAACGATCTATTTGGAAATAAATAAAAAAAGAAGTTGAATTGAAAATGAAATTGAAAGAAAATTTGAAGTTGAATAAAAATAAAAATAGAAGCTGCATAAAATTAAAAATAGAAGTTCATTTAAGAAACCACTATAACTTAACATGTATTTGGAAATTAAATCAAAAAGTAAGTTGAATCGAAAAGGAAATTGAATAAAAATGGAAGTTGAATAAAAATAAAAATGGAAGTTCATTCAAGAAACCACTATACCTTAACGATCCATTTTGAAATTAAACAAAAAAGGAAGTTGAATAGAAAAGGAAATTGAATGAAAATGGAAGTTGAATAAAAATAAAAATGGAAGTTGCATAAAATTAAAAATTGATTCATTCAAGAAACCGCTATACCTTAACGATCTATTTGGAAATTAAATAAAAAAGTAAGTTGAATCGAAAAGGAAATTGAATAAAAATGGAAGTTCAATAAAATAAAAATGGAAGTTGCATAAAATTAACAATGGAAGTTCATTCAAGAAACCACTATACCTTAACGATCTATTTGGAAATTAAATAAAAAAGGAAGTTGAATAGAAAAGGAAATTGAATAAAAATGGAAGTTCAATAAAAATAAAAATCGAAGTCGCAGAACATTAACAATGGAAGTTCATTCAACAGTCTCAAGGTGGTTTGGCAAGACCAAGATGGCCAGAGTGATGGCAGGAGACAGAGGGGTTTTAACCCTCAACAGTCTCAAGGTGGTTTGGCTAGATCGACCTTCCCAGTGCCGAGTGCAGGCTCCGGGAGAGGTAGTCAAGGAGGCTTGACTTGTTATACATGTGGCCAGCTGGGTCACAAGTCTTCGGTTTGCCCACAGAAGGGAGGGGGTCAGCGAGCTGCTTCTTCTTCAGCTAGACCTCAGGATCAGAGTTTGGGTAGGGGCCAGCCCTTGTCTTGCTATCAGTGTGGACAGCCTGGGCACCTGAAAAGGTTTTGCCCACAGTTGAGTGCCACTTCAGGGGCGTCTGGTTCTAGGCAGACGCAGAGTTATCAGCCAGCTCAGTCTGTGCAGGCCTCAAGGGCCAAGCCGGGAGCTTCGTCATCCCAGTCAGTGCAACAATCTTTTGCTCCTAGAGTTTAAAGAAGATATGTGATGAGTTAGGAACGAAATCAAAACCGGGATTCAGTCTGGTAGACTCAGTGCTCAAATTTCAAAACCGAATATGTGTCCCCAATGTGCTAAATATTAAACAAAGGTTGATAGAAGATGCACATACCTCAAGGTTCTCAATGCACCCAGGGAGTACCAAAATGTACCGAGATTTAAGCGAAATTTTTGGTGGCCGAGTATGAAGAGGGAGATTGCAGAATTCGTCTCTAAGTGCTTGCATTGCCAGCAAGTAAAGGCGGAGCATCAGAGACCGGCAGGGTTGCTACAGCCCCTTCCAATCCCGGAATGGAAATGGGAACATTTGACCATGGATTTTGTTGTGGGGTTACCCCGGACTTCCCGGGGCATGAATGCTATATGGGTCATTGTTGATCGGTTAACTAAGTCCGCTCACTTCCTACCAGTGAAGACTCAGTATAATGCAGATAAACTGGCAGTACTTTATGTGAATGAAATTGTACGGCTTCATGGCATTCCGGTCTCAATTGTGTCAGATAGAGATCCTAAGTTTGTCTCTAGATTCTGGCAGAGTTTACAAGAAGCAATGGGTACAGAATTAAAGTTTAGCACGGCTTTCCACCCTCAGACCGACGGGCAATCCGAGAGAACAATCCAAACCCTAGAAGATATGCTCCGAATGTGTGTGCTGGATTTTCAAGAAAGTTGGGAAACTCACTTACCGTTGATAGAGTTTGCATACAATAATAGCTACCACTCGAGTATCGACATGGCACCCTATGAAGCTTTGTATGGAAGACCATGTCGTTCTCCTGTATGTTGGGCGGAAGTTGGAGATAAAGTCTTACTAGGGCCTGAAATTGTTCGGTTGACAACTGAAAAAGTTCAAGTTATTCGAGAAAGACTGAAAACTGCGCAAAGTAGACAGAAGAGTTATGCGGACAACCGGCGGAGGGATTTGGAGTTTGAAGCTAATAGTCACGTTTTTGTGAAAGTCACTCCGATGAAAGGACACCCAAGATTCGGAAAGAAGGGTAAGTTGACACCCCGATATGTCGGTCCCTTTCAGATTCTAGAGAGAGTGGGTCTGGTAGCTTACCGAGTTGCCCTTCCGCCACATATGAGTCAAGTGCATAATGTATTTCATGTCTCCATGCTTCGTGGATACCTTTCGGATCCATCACATGTTATTGATTATCATCAGATTGCGTTGGATGACAAGTTGATTTACGAAGAAAAACCAATTCGCATTCTGGACCGACAAGTGAAACAATTACGAAACCGAGAAATTCCAATGGTAAAAGTTGAGTGGCAAGAACATTACGGAACTGACGCAACATGGGAAAGAGAGGATGAAATGCAACACCAATACCCACACTTATTTCAATCCTAAGGTAAAACAAGTTTGGAGGACCAAACTTCTTTAAGGGGGGGAGAGTGTAATAACCCGACCCTCGCACATGATTTCTGTTATATTCTCAAACCTCGATTGGTACTCTTAAATGCTTACTGTGATAGTCCATGAAAAAAATTGATTAAGTAAGTGAACTCCATGGTTATAGATGCCTATCTGTTCCTTAAGAAAACCATCTGTCACCCCTAAAACAGTTGAATTAGAAATTGGAGGCCTTAACAGCTTAATTATCTGAAATTGATATCCTATTTGTAATCAGCATAATTTTTAAGTACTATTAAGCATGTTCGCGAAATTTTAATTTTGAAATGATTAAACGATTAATTTTCGTCTTATTAGCTCTAATAGATATATATATGTTGTTCATGAGCTTAAGGCCATAAAACTTAGTTCAAAAATCCATTGGGAGAAAAGAAGAAAGATTAGAGACAAGGAAGAATTGAGAGAGATTAAGGTCTAAGGTAAGTTTGATTTCCATAGTTCAATTCTCTTCTTTAATTTGAAGTTGCAATACCTTGATGTTGCATGATCTAGTGTTGTTATGAAGTTTTGGAGTGCAAATGATGAATGACGGTTAAGGTGGCCTCATTACTTGTTTAATTTGAGCCATCTAGGAAGAGTATGTTTTTATCTTTTTTATTCTCAAGTTAGGAGGCTCAAGGATGAAGTTATATTGTTGAACTTCAACTTTTGTTCTAATCAATTGAGTGTTGATCAAGAGCTTAATTTAATTCAAATTAGATTAAATTGTGATATGTTGCACTCTAATTACATGTTTTTGAACCATGTTTTAGTGTTTAAAAGTTTCAATTTAGGCCCTTTAAAACACCCCCAAAAGAACCACATTTTGTAGCAAAATTCGGACTGAAGTTGCAGAATCGCCGCACGTGCGGGAGTCATGGCCGCACGTGCGGGAGCCAATCGCCGCACGTGCGGGGGTTGTGGCCGCACGTGCGGGAGAAGGGGGAAAAGGGGGCATTTGTTCTGCTTAAAAAGCACGTGCGGGGCACTGGCGCGCCGCACGTGCGAGAATCCTAGCCGCACGTGCGGCACATGTGGAAAAAAACGGGTTGCTCCGTTTTGCGTGTAGAACCCTCTAATATTGCCGGAATGTGTATTTGATGTCTTTTTGATATGCATTAATTCATTCAAAATGAAGCGAAATGAAGCAAAACGAAATGTAATTTGAGATGAACTAAAGTGTGAGTTTTCAATGTGTGCAGGGCACACAACGGGTGGAACAGGCACGTCATCCCAACACTGTGAGTAGTAGTACCTATGTAATGTTATGCAAACATGTTCATGTTTCAAGACATGTAAGGCAATTATGTCATATTGTGTAAATGTTCTGCACATATGTTAATGTTTCGAGACATGTAAGGCAATTACGTTACGTTATGTAGATGTTACGCAAGTATGTTAATGTTTAAAGCATGTAAAGAAGAACAAGTTTCAAGGGCATAATGCCATATGTTTCAAGGGCGTAATGCCACAAGTATCAAGAGCATGATGCTATATATTTCAAGGGCTATAGAGCCAATATGTTTACAAGAGCTTCATGCCACTTTCCAAGGGCCATAGTGCCAACATGTACAAGGGCTTTGTGCCACCATTTTCAAGGGCTTATAGCCACCAAGTTCATGTACAAGATTAGGCCTAAGGCCATTATGTATGCATTGCAGAATCAGACTAACGTTTATGTTGTAGAACCAGACTAATGTATTGCTATGTCATTTGTTCAAGTTAAGTAATGTTTCATTTATGTATTACTATTCACTGAGCCTAGCTCACTCTCAGTTCTGTCTGTTTCTGTAGGTCTTCCTCCGGGTGGGCAATCCTAGCTCAGGATGCCACTTCCTTCAGTCAACCTTTACGTATTCAGGCACTATACCAAGCCATTCATTTTTGGTGAAACTGTGAAGATGATAGGGCCAATTTTGAGTGCCATTAAAGTTGTCATACATACTTTGATGTTATTTTTGTATACGCCCAATCATGGGGCTGGGACTGTATATGTAATGTATGTGTTGTAACTGACATCTAGAGATTGAGTTTTAAACTTTGTCTATTTTTGTTAAAGTATATGACGCATGAGATCCTGGCATATAGAAGTAGCTCAATGGTGTATGTTGTATCTATGTTATGTTGTGTTTTATGCTTCCGGCAAGGCCCCATAGGTTTGTACATCAGGTTACATGTCCATTTATGAATAGGTCATGCCCAGACTTTTAGGGGCAGGTTTGGGGTGTGACATTATGTGCTCTAAGTAACTCAAGCACCACTCTCAAGTGTTCCTCGTGCTCCTCCTCAGAAGGCGAATAGATAAGAATGTCGTCCACGAAAACGACTACAAAACGATCTAAGAATTCCCGAAAGATCCGGTTCATCAAGTCCATAAAGACTGCCGGTGCATTGGTGAGCCCAAACGGCATCACCAGAAACTCGTAATGGCCATACCGCGTACGGAATGCCGTCTTCGGAATATCCTCCTCCCTGACCCTCAACTGATGGTAACCCGATCTCAAGTCTATCTTAGAGAAGCAACGGGAACCCTTCAACTGGTCAAACAAATCATCTATACGGGGCATAGGGTACTTATTCTTAACCGTAGCCCGATTCAACTTCCGATAGTCGATACACAGTCTCAAGGCACCATCTTTCTTTTTAGCAAAGAGGGCCGGTGCTCCCCACGGTGAAACACTAGGGCGAACAAAGCCCTTATCTAGCAACTCCTGGAGCTGAATCTTCAACTCACTCAACTCGGCTGGGGCAAAACGGTAAGGTGCCATAGAAATCGGCGCCGTGCCGGGCACTATATCAATGGAGAACTCTATCTCACGGTGAGGTGGCAAACCAACGAGATCCTCGGGAAAAACATCCGAATACTCACAAACCACCCTCGGCAACACAATTTGGGCCTCATCACACTCACCACTCATAAAGCTAGCAAGTAGCCCACTAAGCTCACTCCGCCCTCGCGGATCATAACCCGGTGGCAAAACACTACCAACCCGTCCCCCAAGAAATGGAAACACTCCCCGCTCACGGTACAACAAGTGACCCTCTGGCGGAAGCAATCAATAACTGCTCGGTATGACGATAGCCAGTCCATACCCAAAATAACATCAAAACCCTTCATGGGCATAACAACAAAGGGAAAAGGAAGCCTATGGTCGGCGACCTCTATATCACAACCTCTACATCCATGTTTCAAGATCAATTCACCCCCAATAGGTGATACTACACATATAGGAGATGCTAATAGTGCCAACTCCAACTCCAATACAGATGCAAATGCAGCAGACACAAAAGAATGAGATGCACCTGTATCAATCAAAACACTAGCAACCGAGTTGCAAAACAGAAAGGTACCTCTCACTACTGATGGAACCGGTACTAGGTCCTGCGCGGTAACAGCATACACGCGCCCCGTAGGCCCCTGATCCACCTGCTCAC
>JAPPVO010004198.1:0-18090 GCA_030407325.1 Camellia japonica | reverse complement strand
TTTATAAATTATATTAACATTTCAACTATGTCATTTATTTTATGAACTCTATTTGTTTAAAAAAAGAAATCTATTGATATAAACTGTTTATGATTTTGGAGCATTGATATTTGAAAATGTATTTTGTAAGTACCACTACGGAAGTCCTATATCTTGGGGGACTTAAATAACTATTGGCCCTCTGAATTGTCACTTTAGTGACCCTCTGACGATCCCATGCCTTGGGGACTTAAAATAACTATTGCCCTTCTAATTAGTCACTTTATATGACCCTCTGTTTGTTATGGATCCACTCATCCTCTGTTTTGTTCTATTCTGTTGTCACCTTTGCGACCCTCTAAAAGTTCCATGCTTGGGGACTAAATATCTGGCCCTCTGAAGGTCCCATGTCTGGGAGACTCAATATCCATTGACCCTCTATTCTATTTTGTACCGTGGTTATGATTATTTTACTTATATGATTTTTGTATTATGCTTTTGTTATTTAAAATGATTTATACCAAACCATTCACTATTTAGCCTAAATATTATCCATTTTGACTTTTATACCATTATACTCTCAGTATAATATTTCTCACTCTGCCATATGATTATAGCTGTTAAATACTTTAATGTGATAAGGCTTAGGGACGGGTTTTAACCCCTTGTTCATAAGTTGGAAGTTGCAGGACCAAGGCGTGGAGTAGGCACATGACACTTTGTGAACTTAGTCTAGCCCTAACTATGTAAATAAATAAAAGCTCTAACTATAACAAATTGGGTCTTGAATGATTTTTTTTTTTTTTTTGTCTCCAAAGAGCTAATTTTGTCATTATATATATATATTTGTGAGATAATATTTTCCTCACCGGTTTCGTCATTGAATCTTTGTCACTAAAAATTACTGTGACAAAAAATAATTTCGTCACCAATGACATTACTTTAGTGACGAAATTTTTTGTCACCAATAAGACAACATTTTATTGCAAAAAATCATCATTTTCGTCACCAAACAATTACTTAGTATTGTATATAAAACTTTAATTGACGAATAAATTTGTCACACATGTTGATCATTGGTGAGGAAATAAATTTGTCACAGTAAGATGTAAAGTTGACGAAATTTTTTGTCTCCAAAAGTTAGACATGGGTGACGAAATATATTTTGTGGCAAAAAGATGTATACGTGACAAAATTTTTAGTCACCAAACAACAAAATCAACAAAACTTTTCATATATAAGCTGCGATAAATTTATCACAAAACTTATTGTTCCCTATTTTATAATTCAATTTAAATTATTATTTCATAAATATCTCTACTCATATCTCAATAGCCTTTAAATATACTAACAAATCCATTAGCTATTATACATCACTCCACAAAACAATTCAGTAACCAATTTATATTATAAATCAAAATATATCCATCAAACAAATTTAATAATAATTCATTAAGTATAACAAAAACACCGTCATAACTAATCTCAAAATGAACTAAGTATCAGTCGACAAAAAAAATAACACTTGATCTTGATTGGCAAGTATGCTTCCAAATGTCATCAAAACCCAATCTGCCAAAAAATAAAAATGAAAAATATTAATATATTATCAATTACATCTAAACTAATATATAAATAATTTTATTTTATAAACCAATTTAGCAAAAATGCATTCTTTTTTTAATATTGGACTTTCATCTGTCCTAAATCACAAAAAACAGTTGATCTAATTGAGGGCAAGTGAATCATGTGAAATAAACACATATGAACTTGCCAATGTTGAAAACAATCAAGCAACATGATGATTTTTATTGTTATATATAATGGTTCAATGAAACTTGAAAATTGGAATCAAAAGTGGTCCACTATTATGAAAACATCGTACTCAGTTGGTGAGCAACTAACCAAAAACATAATAAAACAACTACAAATAAACATAGGAAGGAATGAAACCAATGTACACCCCTAAGCTACCATCCCTTGAACTAGCATACATTCCATTCATACTATGAGTTTCCAAACCAAAAGTCTCGTGCTTATACTGTGAGTTTCTACAAGTCACTTTTGTCCTTAATAAGGTGTTCAAACCAATTCCTAGGCATTTTTCATGATTATTACACTGTTTTCCCTATTTTAACGCTAAAGAGTTCAAAAAATGTAAGTTTGGGAGTCTAGTGCTTGTTCGGTGAGTTTGTGTAAGTCACTTTGGTCCTTACTAAGGTGTTTGAACTAATCATTGGGTATTTCTATGGCTAATTCAAAATTTTCCCTCTGGATGTCAATTTTCAACCTTAAGTGTTCAAAAAATGTACCCACCCAAAAAAAAGTGTTCAAAAAATGCAGATTTGAGCTTAATTTTAAAATAGGGAATCCTATGATTGTTCCATGAGTTTCTACAAGTTAGTTTAATCCTTACTAAGTTGTTCGTATTGATTCTTGGGCATTTTCCGTGACTATTTCACGATTTTTCCCTCTAAATGTTTATTTTCAAGCATAAATACTAAAAAAAATATTTTGTTCTTACTTATATGCTTACTTTTGGTTGGCAAGAAGCCAACTATAACAAAAGACAATCAAAACAACAAACACTAACAAAACCTTGCTTCCCCTGTTTCAAAGTCGAGCTAAAAGCAACAAACAATACTTAAGACCTAAACCAACAACATCAAACCTTCCATATAAGCACCACAAATTAGCACCCAAACACAACAATCAAACTAGCCCCAATGCAGTAGCAATCATGCAACAAAGTGTTTAATGCTACTTGGATATTTTTGGTACTGTTGCTGGTAACATTAAGCATCTAGTTTTTTTATTCCCAGCTAGGTTGGGTCTATACTAAAGGCTGCTATGGACTGCACAAGAATAGGGTTAGAGTGCCATGTGTTGGGCCATTTGTTAGAAGTGGCTACTTATGTGTTGTGTCTTGATACATAGTTCTAACTTGCATTCTATTAATTTCCTTTTAGTTTCTTCATTTCTTATTTCTCTTAAATTTTTTTCTTATTTTAATTGACCGTATACATAAGCGATTAAGAGATTTTATTAGCAAAAATCAAGATTAATATTGAACTTGATGTTAGCATAATCTCAATGTCATTGCCCTTGAAGTAGTACTAGAACTATTTTTATTTTTATTTTTTATTTTTTTGGTTATTTTCTTCGCAAAGTGGATGATATATTGATTCCAAATAATAAAGTTATAATAGTGGAAAACAAAAGGACAAAAAGGGAAGTCAAAGATATAAGATTTGCAAACATGAAAATTTGACCACCGTCTACAATTTAAACTACCAGTAAGCAAATATAATGCTAAAGACATAACTGACAGATTTTAAAGGGTTCTAGCAATTGATGGAACTTGTTTTGGGGGTTGTGTTTAGGTAGTGTGAGTAAGGGCTGCTTTGGGGGCTGTGTTTAAGTGGTGTGAATCTTTTCGTAGTCTAGATTTGTGTCCTATTTTTAAACCTAAAGTGTTATGTTTTACATTGTTATAAAAATGTATTGCATATTGTAAGTTTATATAATCTGAGAGGGTAATTTATATGTAAATTGGGCCGAGCTGGGTAATGGGCCGTTGTGGGCCACAGTAAAAAGGGCTTGGAGATAGCCTGGTCCAAAGAGAGCTTCGGAGTTAGCCCAGTCCATGGGAGCTTTACAGGTAGCTCGGTCACCACACGCAGAGTTAGCTCGGTCGTGGCATATTACAGTTAGCTCGATCAGAACCTTGCTTTGTTAGCACGGTCTAAGCACGCTATGGTTAGTACGGTTTGTACAAGAGAAATCGAAGTGAAAGGAAGAGCCGAACTAGGTATAGTTCGGTCTACTCTACGGCTTAGCATAGCCATGCTTACCTCGGTCATATTGGAATCCGACCATGGTAAAACCATCTCACTTGGTTTAAGCAGTGAGGAGGGTATTGAAGGATAAGCATTATCTTTCAGGAGTATGACTCCTAGGAGGACTCTACATGGAGGAGTAAAGTCCTACTAGGATTGTGCCACGCGGAACCTATAAAAGCTCATAACATAACCTATGGGAGAGGTAACACAACTTTGATTCTTGAATACACAGAGCTTTTTGTCTATTTGTCTATTTTTCTGACTTAGACATCGGAGAGAGTATGCGCCGGCTAGCTCACGTTTGTGTTTTCAGGGAGTAAAGCGACGTCGTACGGAGGAGCGCAATCTTGATCAACAGGATTATACGAGGACAATATTTCGTGCTTGTACAATTGGCACCGTCTGTGGGAATAACAGAAAGAACAAAACCTCTTGATCAAGTTATCCTCACTGGTTAGAAGCAATGGCGCACAACGAAGATTTGCCGCAGTCCGCCATCGACGGACAAACCCCAGAGGGGGGTGGGAGGCGCGAAGGTCTGCCTTCTATCCCTCCCATGGCGGACTTAGAGCCCCCACGACAGAACCCCCGAAGGGATGCAAGGGGGAGGCGTAACAACAACCCCTGTCGCTCTCGCTCACAAAGTCCTGAAAGGCAGAAGCGAATAATCGACCCTCAAGCTCTTGAGAATCGCGTAAAAGAGCAGGATGAACTAATAAGGAAGATGGCGGCGGATATGGAGGCCATGAAGTGCCAGATCAAGGGAAAAGGGGTGGCGACAGGAGAGGGGCGTAAAGGCAACACGCCCCCTCGCCACTCAGAAGATCGTAGTAGGCATACTACGCCATCACAAGCAGGAGTAAAAGCCTCAGAACAGGCGACACTCAATCCAGGACTTCCAGAACTCGTCACTCCAGGTCTGAGAGGACGAGATCTGAGAGGTCATACACAGAGGGAAGCACCTATCGGCCCTCGTGCACGCACCAGACATCATTCAGGCAGACGGAGTAACCTAGATCGTCCGACTTACGAACTGTGCTAGAAGAAAGGGCACGATGGAAGGAGGATGCCAGGGCGCGCGACCCACACAGAGTTTCTGCCCTTCAGCGGTTGGCTCCTCGAACGCATGGAAGCGTCGAGGTAGGAATGCCAATACTGCACCCTGCCTACGAACCTACGGACAAAGCATTAGCGAGGCTGCAGACCTTACCGTTCGTTCCGGCAATTGAGAACGCGCCCTTACCTTCCAACTTCCTGCAGCGCAAATTCACCACATATGAGGGGAAGACGGACCCCTACTCGCACTTGAGCCACTTTCGCTAGGTTATGGCTATATACCGACGAAACGAGGCTTTGATGTGCATCCTATTCCTATCCAGCCTTGGCGACCTAGGATTAACCTGGTTCGAAAGGCTACCAGAAGGCAGCATCGCCTCCTGGGCACAATTAGCAGAGGCGTTCGTGACAAGGTTCAGGATGAACACCAAAACGCCAGTGGAGATCGACCAGCTTCTCTCCATTGACATGGGCGACAAGGAGACATTAAGATCCTACAATAGTCGCTACTGGGAGACCTTCAACCAGATTGGGGATTGCCCTACCAATCTCGCCATCGCGCAGTACAAAAGAGGTCTTCCAGTCGGGAACAGGCTGAGGGACTTAATCACCATGACACCACCCCTCACAATGGAGGCCTTAATGGAAAGGGTACACCAGCACATTCGGGTAGAGGAGGATGGCGCCCGTGCTAAAACAAAGTCTGGTACAACCGCAGTACCAAACAAAAAGACCACAGCGAAAGTCAATGCGGTAGAACGTCCAAGCAGAAACGGCTGAGGCAGGCGAGACAACGGAGAGGACCAGGATAAAAGATGGTTATGAGTCCACACTACCATTACCACGGTCTTCAAAAAACCGATCTATCGGATTCTAAGCGAGATACGTGATGAACCTTTCGTCAGATGGCCAGCTAAACTTGGAGAAGCACAAAAGGACTACGACGAAAGATCCCGGTGCACCTTCCATAAGGAAAAGGGGCACCACACTGAAAATTGCACACCATTAAGGCAGCATCTGGAGGAGTTGGTGGCAGTCGGTCATCTGGACAAGTATATAGAAAGAGGGACGCAGCCAGCTGTAGACACCCTATTTTTGACCGTCCTCAAGACTGGACGTCACCGCTTGAACACTCGGTGATTATCCATGTTCGTGTTCGTTTGGAGTTCCCGGTCTCGGCTACGCGCCTTACCTTAGGATCTCCGAACTTGCCGTTTGGTGTTTGGTTTTGCACCAAACACTTGTGTTTGCCTTGGAGGGGCACGGAATGCCTTGTGAGGCATCCCCACACACCACCGGCAGTGGCTAGGCCACCGGCTGGTGGTTGGTGTTGCGGCACTATATTGTGCCGGCGGCACTCTTTTGTGCCGGTCGGCAGTCAATTTTGGCAAATGACCATTTTACCCTGCGACTACTGTACAGCTGCTTTTCAGATATTTTTAGATAGCTGTATCACCTTTGCTCCCCTCCATACACGTGTATGGAGGGATGAGCCTTTAGGCTTGCTTAACTTGTAAGTTTTGTGCCTATACAAGAGAAGCCTCTTCTTGACTAAAAGGTGGAAGTTCTTGAGAGACTTAGCCATTTTTAGATAGGGGAGAAGCTCTGGTTTAGGTTAGAAATTCCATATCTATTCTATCTCTATCCTTCTTGTTAGTCTAGGTGTTTGTGTGCTTACTATTGCACACAAACACCTAGTGTTTCACCTTCCCTTTGGACAGAGGTTCTAAGGGCTTGTTTTCAAGCTTCTTGACTGATTTGGAGCTCAAGAAGCAACAACATCAACCTTTGTGAAGGTGGTCATCAAGGGTAAGAAACTAGCTCTTTTTACCCTATTCTTGCACTCCATTTTTGCCTAGTTTATAACTGTGTTTTTGTGCTTAGTGTTTAACACAAAAAAGTTCTGTTTTTTAAGACTTTTATTGTTTTATTAAGAGTGCTTGGTGTTGGGCAAGTTTGACCACCCTTAGGCCTTGAAAAGGCCCCTTTTTGTGCTATTTGTGAGAGATCCGAGACTTTGGTGCTTGGGCCTCTCCACCACTGAAATCTTGGGATTTCAGTGATGGAGATGGTGCCTTGAAGTCTCCAAAGGGGAGGGCCCCTCCTCTCCTTGATGTCCTTGGAAAGGGCAAGTTTTGGCCTCCAAGGACACCATGTTTGGTTGTTTGTTGAGCATGTCTTGGCTGCATTTTATGTTTATTATGCCCTAATATGACATTGTTATAAGTTGGTTTTGGTCCCCTATGCACGCTTAGCATAGTTGCCTTGTAATGCCTCTTTGATGCCTTAACATGCCTAGGTTGTGTGCTTAGTTTCTAGCATGTTTTAGGCTTGCATTTGTGAAGATTTTGTGCTTATATTGCCATGTTTTAGGTCTGTCCTAAGTTGTTTTGGTCAACCTTAGCATGCATTATAGCCTCTTTGTATTTGGCTTGTTGGCCTTAAGAGCATGAATGTATAGCATGCTTTGTTTGCATCATTTTAGTGGCTTGGAACCACCTAGCATGCTATTTCAGTCTCTTTGGTGTGCTTGTATGCTTGCCTTTGCCTCTTTAAAGTTTTGAAAGCATGTGTTGTATGCTCGATGTTTTGGTCTTAATGCATGCCTTTGGTTTCATGTCATCTAGATGCCATCTAGGTGGTCCTTTAGACTTAGTTTTACATGTTAAAACTCTGTTTTTAATTGGTTAAGTGTTACCATGCGTGGTTGTACTAGGTGTGGTTCAAAGCTTCATTGGCTTGCCTTAATGCTTGGACCATTTGTATGCCTTGTTTGGCTTGCTTTGTTAGTTGGTTTGGCACCATGTTTTGCATGCTTTTCAGAGCTTACTATGCATACTAATGGTCCATATTTGTGCCTCTTAGGCGTGTTTAAGAGTTGCTTAATTATGCTTAAGTGTTGGTGCCTTAACTTGTGCATGTGTGCATGTGAGTTTGGCCCTCATGATTTAGCATTTTGGCCACTGATTTTAAGCCTATTTGAGTTGCCTAAGTCATGTGTAAGATCATCATTTAATTGGTTTGCATGCTTGTCTTGAATGCTTGCTTGAACCCTTTGCATAAGTATGTTGCATAGTCCATGTTGCATGCCTAGTTGACATGCTTAGGGTTGCATTTGCATTGTGCATGTTTGACCTCTTGAAGTGGAGTATGATAGAGGTTTAGCACCCTTATTTGTTTGTTTGCATTGCATGCATTTGAAATCTAAGTTGCACTCTTGGTTCTTAGGGCCATCATGCATGGAAATACGTGATTGGTGGTCCGGGAATCGAGGCACATGCCCCCTTGAGTCAAAAACATGATAAGGGGTGTGTGTAGTGCATAAATATCTTGAATCACATTGCCATGCATGTTGTTGTCCTCTGCTGTGAGTTGCAGGTTTTGCAGGCATTTAGTGCCGGCCGGCAGTGTTTAGTGCCGACCGGTAGTAACAAGCTGCCGATGGATGAATCTTGTGCTGGTGGCCTCCTCCTTCAGCGGTGGTGCTCTACCCCAGCCGTGGTACTCCCAGTGCCCTGAGAGGTACTTCTGGGACTTTGGCATTTTCTGAGGAGGAGAGCAGAGGAACAGAGGCAATCCGTGCATGGCATGCGTTGGGTTGCCAGTCCCGAGCGCGTGTTGCATCCGGTCCTCATCCCGAGGCGGTTTACTGCTTTAATTAGATCAATTAATTTATTTGATTAATTTAGTGAAATCTGTAATATTTTAATTAGCTTGCGTAGTTAATTTTTGTATATTCTTTTGGTCCCTCCGAGTGGGGGCAAAATTTGTAATAAGTGTGTGTGAGTGGGTGTATGTCTTCCAATCCCCATTTCTTTCTTCCCTTTTATTTACCTGCTTACGTTGGTAGATTAGGGCATACTTATTTTAGCATACCTTATGCAATGCATGCGTGCATCCATGCATTTGTTTTCATGCACCGGGCTCGGTACATCATACAAACTGCATCGTATTTCCAATTCCAATTTGAATACGTGATAGTTGTAGCATTTCGCATTGCCATTCTAGGGTTAGCCGAGCCTACTCTAAATTGCATCCTTGCCTGAGTTTGCATTAGCCACTTAACATGAACTAGGACATGCATGTTTGCTAACTAGTTTACTGTTTTGGCACGGAGTACGATGTAAGTATTTACGCTTTAGCATACCACATGCGTGTGAATGTTGCCATGACAGTATGCTTACCATGCGGCTAAGTGCTTATGTGAGATAAACTGTTTGAATGCCTGTGGGTGGAGGTTGGGTTGCTTGAGTTGGAAAACTCATTGAGATCCGTATCTTAGCCTACTTGCGAGTAGCAAAACCCGAAACGCTTTCAAAACAAACGGATATGCAATGATTATTTCCGAATTAGGCAATCTAGTCTATACTTGTTTGCTGACGCATAACATAGTAATTCTAGGTTAAAATTGGATAAGAACGCATATATTTTCAAAATCGGATATCCGGTTAGTAGAGGCGGTCTTCGGACCGGGCGAAAGGGGGTGCTCATAGCTGACCTTCCCGATCGTACCCAAGCTCCCGAGCCAAGACATTTGGTGATGACGGACACGTGCCTTCGGCACCGAGTCAGGGTTTCCTAAATTCCCCCATTAAAAAATATTTAGGTGGCGACTCTGTAATCTGGCAAAGCAGTCCATGTTTGGCACTACTTTTCAAAAAATCTGTTTTTCTTCAAAACGATTTGCCAGAGTTGGACTCTTTGGTTCAAGATTTAGAACCGCAACAAAAAAAGGAGTCCGAACTGTAGCGAGGTCCCCCGCGGGCTTGTTACAGTTTCTGGCGACTCTGCTGGGGAGTTTAGAGAGCTTGACTTGAACTCTTGATATCCTGTTTTGACTACGTTTATGTGTCTCTTTGCATTGCATGTGCATTTGGTGCGCCTAGGCACCGTGTTGGCCATCTGCTATTCCTGAGCGGTTTGCCGGAGGCTTGTCTTGTCAAGGCATGCCATAAGGCTGACCGATTGCGGGCTCTGCCAGTATGGGAACACAAACCCCGGTTTTACCGGGGCACTCTTTTCGACCATTCGACTAGTGCATATTCGGATCCATAGTGGCCATTCCAAACTAGGACAGGTTGCTTACCCGATATAGGTTGTTTGAAACCGCTGTGTGCGTAGTGAAACCCTAGCTCCTGACAAAATAGGATAAGGAAACCCTACCCCAGCATAGGGGTGTATTGGCTCTCTTTTACCTGTTGTGTGCTTTTAGAGTGTATCTCTGCAGGGAACGCATATATCAATTTGCAAGTTTTGGGTATCCGGTCTGAGGGCACCAGTATCAATGTTGTTGAGAATCAGTTGTGTCTGCGGGTATCAGTTCAGCTTTGAATCAGTTGTGTCTGCGGGCTCAGTACAGTTGTCCGGCTACATCCGTGCTTGATCTGTCTGAGGCTGAAATACTGCTTGTTTTCCGTTTCAGTTCAGAGATTCAGAGAGCTGATCCAGAACAGTTAGTGTCTTCTCCTTGCTGCAGCAGGACTTAGCATGACGCAGAATTTAGAAGAAATCGTGGTCATGACGGCCGCGTTGGATCAAGGGATCACCCTACATGATGAGACTACCGTTGACATGCCGCATCCGCCCAGATCGCCGGCCGCGCACCCGGTTTGGGCCCCTCAGCTATATCAGGCTCGCGAGCCCACTACATTTGAACTAATGGGGATGATAGGTGATCTTCAAAGATCCGTGACGGATCTCGCCTATGGAATGTTAGTTTCGCCGCCAGCTACACCATATGTCGGAGGCTTCATACCCCAGGAGCCCCCGCTACTGGGACGAATTGTGATTGAACTCAACCAACCGGAGATGACCTCCAGTTATGGTAACGACGCAGCAAACCAAACTCTAGATCAGGCCGAGGCCAGATAAAGGCAAGATGAAGACAGATGCCGACTCTATCGAACAACTGCTGTGGGCAGTAGAGGCTTTGAAAGCCAGGGGGATGAACAAGCAACAGATATCTGCAGTTGTGACAAAAGCTGTAGAGGGTGCTTTCCCCACTCCGCCTGAGGGCAGTTCCAGTCAATTAGAGAATCGGGATAGGCCCTTTCATGCCAAAACAGTTCTTTCCTTTCCCAACCTTGCATCCGGGAGGGATCAGAAATCCAAGGCCACCCCCGCCGATCCGTTCGCTAGTGCATCTAGCAAGAGTGCTCAGGCCCCGAAGTACCTGCCCCGAGGCACAGGGTCTTCCACCCTCTTTACATGCCTCTGTCTAGGGCACTGTTGATTTTGGCCAAAAAGGGGCATCTCAAACCCTTGGAGCCCCGACCCCTACCGAAGAATCTCCCTGCCGCACATGATGCTTCTCTATACTGTGTGTACCATCAGCAGACAGGCCATGCCACTGACAATTGTTTTCGCCTCCGTCACGAGGTGCAGGATCTGATTGACAACGAGGTTATCCTCCCGCCTACTTCAGCAAAGTCCGTCACCACTCAGTTGTTGGATTTTGAGGACACAGATACTGCGAGTATGTAATCAGAAGGTGAACCGCCTGTGGGCAATGCTTGGCACATTTTTGGATGTGGCGTTTGGCACGCATTTTTGGGCATCTATTAATTTCTGTAAATTCTGACTTGGGTGTCGAGTCAGTCTTCTGTTTTGTCTTGAGCTTGTCTCATTGTTTTGAGACATTCCTTTTGCTTAAGGGTCTGTCTAATTGTAATGAGTCAGTCCCTCTTGTATAGAGTACCATGGTGATTTCGGGGTTGTTGCCTCAAACACCGTTTTATCTTATAAACAGTAGTTTTTGCTTTTTGAGTCTGTTTCTGTCAGGGAGCCAGTTATGCCAACAAATCCGAATGAAACAGCCGTGGCTATCTGTAGACACCCCATTTTTGACTGTCCTCAAGACCTGGACGTCACCGTTGGAACACTCGGTGATTATCCATGTTCGTGTTCGTTCGGAGTTCCCGGAGTTCTCGGCTCGCGCGCCTTGCCTCAGGACCTCCGAACTCGACCGTTTTGTGTCTGGTTTTGCACCAAACACTTGTGTTTTGCCTTGGAAGGGCAGGGAATGCTTTGTGAGGCACCCCCACATGCCACCGGCTGTGGCTAGAGGCCACCGGCTGGCTAGTGTTGCCATCGGCACTTTATTGTGCCGACCGGCACTAAGTTTTGTCAAAATGACACTCTTTGCCGGCCGGACACTGTGCAGTTGCTTTATGAGATATTTTCAGACAGCTGTATAGTTTTGGTTCCCCTCCATACACGTGTATGGAGGGATGACCCTCTTAGTTAGCTTAGCTTGTAAGCTTTGCAAGCTTTGCTTGCCTATAAGAGGACCACTCCTCTTCTTGGCTTAGGGTTACAAAATTTTTAGACATTTTAGACAGACCAAGCTCTGGTTTTTAGGGTTAGGATAGATCACATCCTATCTCTCTTCTCTCTTGTTTTGTACACTAGGTGTTTGTGTCACACTTTTGCTCATCAACACTTAGTGTTTCACCTTCTTTGAGTTCTTGAGGGTCCAGAGGTCTGTTGTGAAGCTTTGAAGCTGGTTTGGTGCTCAAGGAAGCCAACACATCAACCTTTGTGAAGGTGGTCAACAAGGGTGAGAAACTTACTTTATTTACCCCATTTTTGCACTCCTTTTTACATAGCTTAGAACTGTTTTTGTGCTTAGTGATTAACACATAAAAGTTCTGATTTTTTGTCCTCTTGATTGTTTGTTAAGAGTGCTTAGTGGTTTGGGTAAGTTATCACCCCTAGGCCTTGAAAAGGGCTCATTTTTGTGCTATTTTGTTGAGATCTGAGATTTTTGTGCTTGGGCCTCTTCACCACTGAAATCTTGGGGATTTCAGTGGTGGAGATGGTGCCATAAAGTCTCCAAAGGGGAGGGCCACCCCCTCTCCTTGATGTCCTCGAAAAGGGCAAATTTTGGCCTCCAAAGGAGCACCATGTTTGGTTGTGTTTTGAGCATGTCTTGCTCCATTTCATGCTTATATTGCCATGATATAACATGTTTCTAAGTTGGTTTAGGTCCCTTATGCATGCTTAGCATAGTTGCCTTGTAATGCCTTTTGATCCCTAACATGCCTAGGTTGTATGCCTTAATTTCTAGCATGTTTTAGGCTTGCATTTGTGAAGTTTTTGTGCTCATATTTCCATGTTTTAGGTCTGTCTCATGTTGTTTGAGCCAACCATAGCATGTTTAATATAGCCTCTTTGCATTGGGCTTGTTGGCCTTAAGAGCATGAGTGTGTAGCATGCCTTGTTTGCATCATTTTGGTAGTTTGGAACCACCTAGCATGCTATTTCAGTCCCTTTGGTGTGCTTGTATGCTTACCTTAGTTGCTCCTTTAGTGCTTTAAAAGCATGTGTTGAATGCTCCATGTATTGGTCATGTTGCATGCCTTTGTGCTTAAGCCTCTTAGATGCCATCTAAGTAGCCATTTGGCTTTGTTTTAACATGCTAAAACTCTGTTTTAGGTTGTTCAATGCATGCCATAGTTGTTTGCATAAGTGTAGTTTAATGCTTCCATGACTTGCCTCAAGTGTTGAACCTATGTTGCATGCATTTGTTTATTTTGCTTAACATGATTTGGCATCATTTCATAGCATGATTTTCAGAGCCTAAATTGCATGCTAGTTGTCCATTGTTGTGCCCCTTTAAGTGTGCTTAAGGGTTGTATATTATGCTTAAGTGTTGGTGCCTTAACTTGTGCATGTGTGCATGTGTGTTTGGCCCTCATGATTTAGCATTTTGGCCACGTTTTGAGCCTTTTTAGAGTTGCCCAATTCATGTATAAGACCATCCTTCCATTGGTTTGCATGCTTATCTTGAATGCTTGCTTGAACCCTTTGCATAAGTATATTGCATAGTCCATGTTGCATGCCTAGTTGACATGCTTAGGGTTGCATTTGCATCGTGCATGTTTGACCTCTTGAAGTGGAGTATGATAGAGGTTGAGCACCCTTGTTTGCTTGTTCGCATTGCATGCATTTGAAATCAAAGTTGCACTCTTGGTTCTTTGGGCCATCATGCATGGAAATGCGTGATTTGTGGTCCGAGAATCGAGGCATAGCCCCCTTGAGTCAAAATATGATAAGGAGTGTGTTTGGTGCATACATGCTTTGAATTACATTGCCATGCAAGTTTTGTCCTCTGCTGCTGTGAGTTGCAAGTTTTGCAGGCATTTTGTGCCGACCGGCACTGTTTAGTGCCGACCGGCAGTAAACAAACAGCCGACGGCTTCTTTTTGTGCCGGTGGCCTCCTCCTTCAGCCGGTGGTGTCCTACCCCAGCCGGTGGTGATCCCTAATGCCCTGAGAGGCACTCCTGGGACTTTGGTAATTTTCTAAGGAGGAGAGCAGAGGAAACAGAGGCAATCCGTGCATAGCAGTGCAGTTCCGAGCCAGTCCCGAGCGCATGCTGCATTTGGCCCTCATCCGAGGCGGTTTACTGTTTAATTAGATTAATTATTTTGATTAATTAATTTAGTTGATTTGTAATATTTTAATTAGCTTGCGTAGTTAATTATCTGTATATTCTTTTGGTCTCTTCGAGTGAGAGCATAATTGTAATAAGTGTGTGTGAGTGGGTGTATGTCTTCCAAACCCCATTTCTTTCTACCCTTTTATTTACCTGCTTATGATGGTAGATTAGGGCACGCTTATTTTTAGCATACCTTATGCAATGCATGCGTGCATCCATGCATTTGTTAACATGCACCGGGCTCGGTACATCATACAAACTGCATCGTACTTTCAATTCCAAATTGAATACGTGATAGTTGTAGCATTTCATGTGCCATTTTAGGGTTAGCCGAGCCTACTCTAAATTGCATCCTTGCCTGTGTTGCATTAGCCACTTAACATGAACTAGGTCATGCATGTTTTGCTAACTAGTTCCTTGTTTTGGCACGGAGTACGATGTAAGTATTTTACGCTTTAGCATACCACATGCGTGTGAATGTTGCCGTGACAGCATGCTTACCATGGGCTAATGCTTATGTGATATAAACTGTTTGAATGCCTGTGGGTGGAGGTTGGGTTGCTTGAGTTGGAAAACTCGTTGAAATCCGTATTTTAGCCTACTTGCGAGTAGCAAAACCCGAAACGCTTTCAAAACAAACGGATATGCAATGATTATTTCCGAATTAGGCAATCTAGTCTATACTTGTTTTGCTGTGCGCATAACATAGTAATTCTAGGCTAATTCGGAATAAGAGCATGTAATGTTTTCAAAATCGGATATCACGGTTAGTAGAGGCCGGTCTTCGGACCGGGCGAAAGGGGGTGCTCATAGCTGACCTTCCCCGATCGTACCCAAGCTCCCGAGCCAAGACATTTGGTGATGACGGACACGTGGCCTTCGGCACCGAGTCAGGGTTTCCTAAATTCCCCCATAAAAAATTTAGGTGGCGACTCTGTAATCTGGCAAAGCAGTCCATGTTTGGCACTACTTTTTCAAAAATCTGTTTTCTTCTTCAAAACGATTTGCCAGAGTTGGACTCCTTAGTTCAGATTCGGAACCGTGACAATTTGAGTCCGAACTGTAGTAGTCCCCCGCGGACGTGTTACAGTTTCTGGCGACTCTGCTGGGGATTTTTAGAGAGCTTGACTCGAACTCGTGATATCCCGTTTTGACTACATTTATGTGTCTCTTTGCATTGCATTTGCATTGGTGCGCCTAGGACACCGTGTTTGCCATCTGCCATTCCTGAACGGTTTGCCGGAGGCTTGTCTTGTCAAGGCATGACCATAAGGCTGACCGGTTATGGGCTCTGACAGCATGGGAACACAAACCTCCGGTTTTACCGGGGCACCCTTTTTGACCATTCGACCTAGTGCATATCGGAATCCATAGTGACCATTCCAAACTAGGACAGGTGCTTGCTTACCCGATTTTAGGTTGTTTGAAACCGCTGTGTGCATAGTGAAACCCTAGCTCCTGACAAAATAGGACAGGGAAACCCTACCCCAACATAGGGGTGTATTGGCTCTCTTTTACCTGTTGTGTGCTTTTAGAGTGTATCTCTGCAGGGAACGCATATATCAGTTTGCAAGTTTTGGGCATCTGGCCTCAGAGCACCAGTATCAGTGTTGTTGAGAATCAGTTGTGTCTGCGGATATGAGTTCAGTTTTGAACAGTGATTCTGGGGAACAGTGATCAGTAGTAGAGTACAGTTGTCCAGCTACATCCGTACTTGATCTGTTTGGGGCTGAAATGCTGCTTGTTTTCCGTTTCAGTTCAGAGATTCAGAGAGGTGATCCAGAACAGTTAGTGTCTTCTCCTTGCTGCGGCAGGACTTAGCATGACGCAGAATTCAGAAGAAATCGTGGTCATGACGGCCGCGTTAGATCCAGGAATCACCTTACACGATGAGACTACCGTTGACATGCCGCATCCGCCTAGATCGCCGGCCGTGCACCCAGTTTGGGCCCCTCAGCTATATCAGGCTCGTGAACCTACTACTTTTGAACTGATGGGAATGATAGGTGATCTTCAAAGATCCGTGACGGATCTCGCCGATGGAATGTCAGTTTCGCCGCCAGCCGCGCCATATGTCGGAGGCTTCATACCCAGGAGCCCCCGCTACTGGACGAATTGTGATTGAACTCAACCAACCGGAGATGACCTCCAGTTATGGTAACGATGCAGCAAACCAAACTCTAGATCAGGCCGAGGCCAGAGATAAAGGCAAGATGAAGACAGATGCCGACCCTATCGAACAACTGCTGTGGGCAGTAGAGGCTTTGAAAGCCAGGGGGATGAACAAGCAACAGATATCTGCAGTTGTGACAAAAGCTATGGAGGGTGCTTTCCCCACTCCGCCTGAGGGCAGTTCCAGTCAATCAGAGAATCGGGATAGGCCCCGTCATGCCAAAACCGTTCTTCCCGCTCCCAACCTTGCATCCGGGAAGGATCAGAAACCCAAGGCCGCTCCCGCCGATCCGTTCACTAATACATCTAGCAAGAGTGCTCAGGCCCCGAAGTATCTGCCCCGAGGGCACAGGGTCTTCCACCCTCTCTATATGCCTCTGTCTAGGGCACTTTTGATTTTGGCCAAAAAGGGGCATCTCAAACCCTTGGAACCCCGACCCCTACCGAAGAATCTCCCTGCCGCACATGATGCTTCCCTGTACTGTGCGTACCATCAGCAGACAGGCCATGCCACTGACAATTGTTTTCGCCTCCGTCACGAGGTGCAGGATCTGATTGACAACGAGGTTATCCTCCCACCCACCTTGGCCAAGTCAGTCACTACGGAGTTCTTGGATTTTGAGGACACAGATACTGCGAGTATGTGATCAGAAGGTGAACCGCCTGTGGGCAAAGTTCGGCGCATTTTTGGATGTGGCGTTTGGCACGCATTTTTTGGGCACCTATTAATTTCTGTAAATTCTGACTTGGGTGTCGAGTCAGTCTTCTGTTTTGTCTTGAGCCTGTCTCATTGTTTTGAGACATTCCTTTTGCTTAAGGGTCTGTCTAATTGTAATGAGTCAGTCCCTCTTGTATAGAGTACCGTGGTGATTTCGGGGTTGTTGCCTCAAACACCGTTTTATCTTATAAACAGTTGTTTTTGCTTTTTGAGTCTGTTTCTGTCAGGGAGCCAGTTATGCCAACAAATCTGAATGAAACAGCCGTGGCTATCATGTGCCGTATTTGTTGCTATTTGAGTTGCCGTGCCAAAGGGTGTGAATGGAACGACAATACACACCGCCTGCTCTCTTGTGCCTTAAACATCGTTGTACTGACCTAAGCTTTCAAAACCCCTTTTCAAACACTGCGGTGATGAAAACGAAGAGGAAGTAATTCCTCGGGTTTTGCAAAATTTTGATCATTTTGAGAGAAAGAAACGCATGCTAAGCTTTTCATGCATGAAATCATGCTTGTCGGTATGAGTATTGAGAAGGATCCTGGTTGAGTCAGACTGGTTCCACACTATCTTCAGCACGAGCGATTTGTCGCTTTCTTCAAAACTTTCAAAAACAAAATATTTTGTGCAGTCTCGCGAAGACTTGTGTGGAATCGCTCTTGAGATTGTGTAGCCCAGGATCGTTCTCAGCCTCAAGACTCGATCTATCTGTTGCAAACCGGAACCCGTTCAAAACATTCAGTGCCATGAAACGCCTGTGTGGCCCACTTTGAAGCAGCCCTCGAGCAAGAGGCATCGAAGCCAGATCGGGGAGATCAGATCCCACCAGCAAGGCTCGTGAAGCAACCGTGATGGACTTTACTGCGAATCAATACAGCATCACTC
>JAPPVO010004197.1:0-18339 GCA_030407325.1 Camellia japonica | reverse complement strand
CTTTTCAAAGCCATTTTCGATATGGATCAAAACTGGACACGCCCGAGACTATCACTGAGATGTACAACCCCGGATTCCAGCAACTGAAAAGTTGCCCCTAGTCTGAATAGCACTGCACTGGAGATCACAACCGAGCTCTTGGATGCAGAATAAACAAAGATGACCAAACATGATCACATGGACAAAGTTGATCGGGGAAGTGTTTACGACTGGACTTCAGGATGAAGTTGCCTACGTATGCCAAAGATGGGAATCAAGCCTTACGTAGTTCGGCTTGGGTTCACTCATGTATTAACTCTCTCCCTTTGCGCTCTAACTTTTGCCAAGGCCGCCCTTTCTGGGTTTTCAACCTTGCGAGCTCAGTTTTTATTATTTCAAATTTTCTATGCTCTAACTTTTGCCTAGGTCGCCCTTTCGGGTTTTCGGCCTAGCGAGCCACTCAGGGATAATATTTCTTCAACTTGTCCATGTTGATCGGCTGGGAGAACTCTAGGCCATCTAGGTCCATCAGAACGACAGCTCCACCCGACCAGATAGATTTGATGATGTAAGGGCCAGTCCAATTAGGTCTGAACTTGCCCCTAGGGTCGTGAATGGGAGCTCGATTGTCTTTGAGCACAAGATCCCCTTCTTTCAAATTCCTGGACTTAACCTTCTTGTTGAAAGCCTTGGCAATTCTTCGTTGATAACCCTGAACATGATATAGTGCCTTCAGCCTTCTCTCGTCAAACAACACGAGTTCTTCGAACCTGCTCTGCTGCCAATCTGCCTCAGCTATCTGACACTCAGCTAACACTCGCAATGACAGAACCTCAACTTCGATATGCAGAATAGCCTCCATCCCATAAACCAAGGAATATGGAGTCGCTCCAGTAGAAGTTCAAATTGAAGTCCGGTAGCCCCACAGAGCAAATGGCAGCTTATCTGGCCAGTCCCGGTAGGTTTCCACCATCTTCTGCAGAATGTGCTTGATGTTCTTGTTAGCGGCCTCAACTGCTCCGTTGGTCTGCGGCCGATATGTAGATGACTTATTAAAAGCCACATTATACTTCTCCAACAAGTCGATCACCTCCTTCTTAAAGTGAGAACTGTTATCTGAAATGATCTCATTCGGGACCCCGTAGCGACAGATGATGTTGTTCCTGATGAACTTTGCAACGTGCAAAGCCTTCAACACTGCGTAAGATTGGGCCTCAACCCACTTTGTGAAGTAATCTATCGCAACCAAAATGTACTCATGCCCATTAGACCTCTTCGGAGTGACAGCCCCAATCACATCAATCCCCCAGACTGAAAATGGCCATGGCGAAGTGATGTTGTACAGCTTCGACAACGGAATGTTCATGCGGTTTGCATGGATCTGACATTTGGGGCATCGCCGGACAAAGCCAATACAATCCTCCTCCATGGTGGACCAGTAATAACCCTATCTAAGGATCTTCTGGGCTAGCATCACCCCGTTCATGTGCGCTCCACACTCTCCTCCATGGATGGCCTCCATCAGGCTCTCCGATTCTTTAGCGTCAACACACAGTTTATGCATCCCGAGATGACCTCTCTTGTACAATTTACCCCCGCAGACGATGAACTGAGCGGCCATTCTTCTAATTGGCCTCTTATCTTTGGCATTTGCCCCTGGTGGATACGCTTCCTTCTCCAAGAAGTTCCAGATGTCGTAATACCAAGGATTCTCATCTTGTACTTCATCTATGGAGGCGATCAGCTCGTAGGCTGGCACAAATTTCTATTCGATGATGATTAGACGCATCCGGACTCCGAAAGGAATGTCTATCATGGAAGATAGAGTTGTTAATGAATCTGTGAACCTGTTGTTCTCTCTTAACAGATGAGCGAAATTCAGTTTCTCAAACCGAGGAATTAGCACGTCCAAGGTCTGGTGATAAATTCTCATCTTTTCTTCTTTGACTTTCCAATCTCCTTTAGCTTGAGATATAACAAGGTTCAAGTCCCCGATGACATCCAACCGTTTTGCCCCTAGTTCTAGGGCAGCTTCTAAACCGGCTATACATGCCTCATACTCTGCTTCATTGTTTGATACTTTGAACCGGAGTTTGAATGCTAAAGGTATGCGAGAATTGTCGGGTGCTATCAGCAACACCCCTATCCCATACCCATATTGGTTTGATGCTCCGTCAAAGTACATCGTCCAAGTTTCGTCTTCGACATGCAACATGGCCTCCTCTGGAAATAGGTACTCAACTACTTCATCCCCTTCAACTGGGTGATCGACTAGGAACTCCGCTATCGCTCTCCCTTTCACTGACTTGTGCGTCACATACTTCAGATCGAATTCGAAAAGCAAAAGCAACCAACGGGCTAGCCCTTCCGTAAGTGCTAGTTTCTCGAAGAGATATTTGATAGGATCTAATCTTGAAACCAGTATGACAGAGTGAGCTAACAGGTAGTGCCGCAGCTTCCTGGTAGCCCATACCAAGGCCAAACAAGCCTTCTCCAGTGGAGTGTAACGGGTCTCATACTCCAGCATTTTCTTGCTCATATAGTAGATAGCCCTCTCCACTTTGTCCTCAGACTCCTGTGCGAGCATGCAGCCCATTGTAGTTTCAGTCACTGAAAGGTACAGAATCAACGGTTTCCCCGACTCAAGCGGTGACAACATAGGTGGGTTCTGTAAATATTGTTTGATCTGTTCAAAAGCAGCTTGGCATCGGTCGCCCCATTAGAACTTCTTTCCTTTTTTTAGGAGACCAAAGAGTGGTTCACAAGTCAAGGTTAATTTAGCAATAAACCGTCTTATGAATTGCACTTTACTCAGAAAGCCTCGCACCTCCTTTTCAGTCCTTGGTGGTGGCATTTCTAAGATGGCCTTGATTTTGGAAGGATCGACCTCGATACCTCTCTGTGTGATTAAGAACCCCAGCATTTTCCCTGCTATGACACCAAACATACACTTCTGAGGATTTAGCCGCAGCCGATACTCTCTGATTCGTTGAAAGAACTTCTGCAAGGCGGCGTAGTGGCCCTCTCTTTCTTTGGACTTGACAATCATGTCGTCCACGTACACCTCAACCTCTTTATGGATCATGTCATGCAAAATTGTGGTTGCAGCCCGTTGATATGTAGCCCCAACATTCTTCAGCCCAAACGGCATCACCCTATAACAATAGGTTCGCCACGGGGTGGTGAAAGCAATCTTCTCCCAGTCTTTGGGTGCCATCAATATCTGATTGTAGCCTGAAAACCCATCCATGAATGAAAGCAATGCATGCCCAGCAGTAAAGTCCACTAACTCATCGATATGCGGCAGGGGAAAGTCGTCCTTCGGACTGGCTTTATTCAAAGCCCTGAAGTCCACACATACCCGAATCTTGCCGTCCTTCTTCGGCACTGGAACTATGTTGGCCAACCAAGTTGGGTATTCGGATACCATCAAGACCCTGCGTCAATTTGCTTAGTGACCTCTTCTTTAATCTTGAGAGCCCAATTTAGGCGGATCCTTCTGAGCTTCTGCTTAACAGGTCGGGCCTCTGGGTCAAGAGGGATCCGGTGCTGTACAATCTCAAGATCGATTCCAGGCATGTCTTCGTAGGACCACGCGAAAACATCTTTGAAATCTTTTAACAAAGCGACTAAGCGCTTGCGCTCCTCTGAAGACAACGTGGACCCGATCTGGACCAGCCGCAGGTCCTTCTCAGTACCAACATTAATTTGGGTGATTTCATCAACCAGGGTTTTACAAACCTCTCCTGCTCTTGATCAAGCAAATATTGCAAAACTGGAGGAATTTCTTCCTCGTCGTTTTCATCAAAATTTTAAAAAAACCTAATTAATGCAATAAATTAAGGGCACAGAAAAGTATTCGAAGGCCACAGCCGCACAATTCTCATTAAGTACTTCCAAGTCGCCTAGTTCCTCTGTTACAACAGACTCAAAGGAAAAAAGAAAAACACGACCTAGACAGGACTGTGGCATCCGGGTTGTCACCCCCAAGAATACCGGACTCAGACTCAGATGAGCTGGAACCTAATTCTGACTCTACGGACTCAATGGAATCAGATTCCGGCTCACTACCTGACCCGATGCTGTTTGATAAAAATCCTTCCTCGTATTGCCAGACGAGAGAGGGTGCGATGGATGCATCCAGAATATTTGAAGATGGGCTCGCAACCGTTTCATTCCCAATCATGGACACCGAGAAGTAATCCCCCAAGCACTCATGTACAATCGGAGGATCTGAAAGTAGACAAGCCAGTGCTACCCCCATTTCAATCTCTGTTTTCTCGGAATCCTCCCCCTTGTACTGTTCAACCTCAACTGGTGGGTCTATCTACTCCTCAGCAACATCATCCCCAGACAATTGCAAGTCAAAGAAAATTTCGAACCCCAGCAACCGCCGCCTTTCTGCGTTCAACCATGGCTTTGGGAAGCGTCCGTTTAGGGTACCCTGGATGGGCCGATGCATCAACTCATTAAGCTTCTCGGCTTGCTTAGCTCTGGCTCTTCCAGCCATCTCCTTGCCTTTACTCACCCAGTCCTCCTTGGTAGGCAGATAACCCAATCCAAAGGTATGTGGGTTGTATGGCACTTCGGCCGACGCTGCAACGCCTTTCCGACCACTGCATCCTAATCCCATCCCAGGGATATGCTGGAGTTTATTCATGAGATACACAGACTGTGCACTGACATATAACCCCTCATCAATATCCATTATGTTTTGTACAACCCGAGCCTCAGCTAGGGTAAATCCTGACAGGAACACATCCTTCGCGCCATGTTCGATCTCCAAGACCGGCATAGACACCTCTGGCGGCGGATGGATTGACGAATTCCCAAAAACTATAGCCACCCCCTTCCCGTGGGGGTACTTGAATATCTGATGCAGGGTGAAAGAGACTGCCTTTGCCTGGTGCAGCCACGGCCGCCCTAGGAGTAGATTGAAGGTCGCGGGAACGTCTAAAACATGAAAGTCAATATCATGTTGTCCTGGACCGACCTTAGTCTGAATCTGCACAGTCCCCATCACTTCTCTACTCGTATTGTCATATGCCCGAATCACCTGGGCAGGGGTATGAAGTCCACGGGTTTCAACCCGATTGCATATGTCGTCCTCGACGGACATACGTTGATGGTGGATCCTGTATCGACAAGAACTACTGGTATCCATTTGTCTCTACACTCCACAAAGATTTAGAGTGGTTTGTTATGGTTTGCGCCCTCAGGCGGCAACTCCTTATCAGTAAAGGTCAACGTCGGGGAAGCTCCTCCCTGAAAAACCAATCCTACCAGCTGCTCAAGCGTGGTATCGATCGAAAGTTTAGCCCTATCCATTGCGGAAAGGACAGCCTGTCTATAAACTCTTGAAGCCATAAGCAGTCCGCAGATGGAGATGTCTACTTGTATCTTCTTAAGCTGTTTCAACATAGCCTCCTGTAGACACCCCATTTTTGACCGTCCTCGAGACTCCGTTGTGCTTGCAGGTACATCCAACCACTAGCTCGATTTCTTATCGGGTATTCGACTTTCACGGCGGAACGTCACAGGTTTGAGCTTTCCAAACCTTGTATCCTTTTCTGCCCCATTCTTGGACCATGACTTGGTCCTTTCAGAATACTTTTCTTGGTGCACTGTCGGCCATGTCTTTGTTGCTGCCGGCCACTGATGAAGCCTGCCAGCCATCAGTGAGCCACTGCCGGCCAGGCAGACCCCCTGTCTCAGCTGGTTTCACTCCAGATCTTTTGAGCCAGCTGGAATCCTTTCATCTCCCCTCCATACATGTGTATGGAGGGATGAAGCTCTTGCCAAGCTTCTTGAAGAAGCTTTGCATTGTTTTCCCTCTATATAAGGAGAGGCCCTCTCTCCTGAGAAGAGTTTCAGCCATTTTAGAAGAGTTTCAGCTCTCTCTCTCTCTCTCTCTCTATATTGTTGTGTTTTAGTCCATTTTTCTTGCACTTTTACACTACAACACATAGAGATACACCACCACCATTGGACTGAGGTTGTTGGGAAGGTTACTTGAGTTCTGAAAGTGAGTTTTTGACCCCTGAGGTTGCTGGTTTCGAAGTTGGACTTCAAGGGTGAGCTTCTTCCCCATTTTAGCACTTTTTTTGTATCTCATTTTGGCCATTCTTGCATATTGTTTTAGGCCTTTCTTTCAACTAAAAAAAGTCTTATATTTAAGTTCTTTTGGTAGTTGTTTAAGGTCTTTGTGCTGTTGAGGGTCTTCAACCCTCTTGTTTGCCTTGTTTCGCCTTGTTTTGAGCCATGCCTTAAGGCCTTCGAGCTAGCCTTGGTTTGGCCTTTTAACCACTGAAATCCAATGGATTTTCAGCTGTAGGCATGTGGTTTTGAGGCCTCAAATCAGAGGGGGTGACCCCCTCTCTTTTGATTTTTGTTTGCTTGCATTTTTGGCCTTCCAAAGGAGCATGCCTCTCTGTACTTTTGAGGCTTGGTTCAGGCCCTTTTTGTGACTTTTAGGACCTGCCTTCGCTCTGTCCATGGCTGGTTTGGTCAATTTTTGCATGCATCTTGTATGTGTAGTGTAATCCCATTTGTGGCCTTACAAAGTAGCATGTCTTTCTTGCATGTGTTGGCTCCATTTCAGTAGGTTTTTGGTGATGTTTTACCATGCCTTAGATCTTTTTTGGGTTGGTTTTGTCGCTTCATGCATGTATAATACACTTGTAGTGTAAAGCTCATAAACTAGTCTTGTATGCTTCTTGCTTTAGCATGTCATCCTAGCTTATGTTAAGTCCATTTCAGCATGTTTTTGGTGATGTTTTTCCATGTCATGACTCTATCCATAGCTGGTTTGGTCATCCTTTGCATGCTCCATGTACTTGTAGAAAAAATCTTGCTTACTAGCTTTATGTGCATGATGTTTTGACTCATCATCCTAGCATATTTTGGCTTTGCTCCAGCATGATTTTATTCTTATTTTGGGCTGTCCTAGGACTCTTTTGGGCTGCCATGGCCATTACTTGTGTTTTGTATAGCTATAGTGTAAATGCTTAGGCTGGCCTTGGGTTTTGAGGCCCCTACCATGCCATACATGTGATGTTTGCATGCTTTGCCATCATTCTAAATGTTATTTCAGTGCATGTTTCATGGTCATACACTTGCCTTTGTCATGCTTTTAATGCTTTGGAGCCATGGCTCTTTATGACTCATGAATGGATCATTGTGCATGCCATTAAGCCTAGGCCTTTGGGTCATCATATCAGTGCATTTTTGGTCTTGTTATACCATGATGTAACTCTGTTTTATGCTGTCCAAGTCCTGCCATGTTTGGTTTCAATAGGTGTTGTCACGCCCCAAATCCGCCCCTAAAAATTTGGACATGACCATTTCAGAAACAGACGCAAAACCTGATGTTTATAATCTATGGGGCCTGAACGGAAGCATTTAATAACATATAGCATAAAGAAAATAATATCCATTGAGCTATCACTACTATGCCAGGACCGTAAACAGAACATAATGCAGATAAATATACAGTGACATGTATCTGAAGATAGTTATGTTCGTATACATCTACTTTACATTCACATAAAGCCTCATAGACATTAAGGGTACAAATTAAAACTTAACAAACCCAAATCTTAAACGGTCGACATCTAACAGCTTGGACACTCAAGGCTTGGCAACTGGTAACGGAAGCCACAGGTTAAGGTTGACCTCCAGGTTGAGTGCCTACAGAAACAGACATAAGTAAAGTGAGTCAAGCTCAGTGAATAATAGTACGTAAATCATGTAATGTTCAACTCAAACAATAAAGTATATATAACTGCAAAATATATGTTTAATTATACGCTGTAAACATAGCTCAGCAATCATGAGTCCGGTTTCTTTAACAAAGCAGTCTAGTATGTACAGAGGATCCAAAATGTTCATATGCTCAAATAACAGAATAGCCATCAGTCCCAAAAGATACAGAATAGCCTTTCGGCCCAGTCATAACAGAACGGCTTATTAGCCCAGAGATAACAGAACGCATAACGCGTAACAGAACGCATAAAGCGTAAGGGTGCAGAAATAGCAGAAGTAATAAGTTTAAAAACAATAATACATACCATGCTAAAATCAAAACGGAACGGATCAAAAGACAATTATATAAACAGAATACATAAACAGAGTAGATCAATCCCAAAGTCATTTGAATATCGTCAGACCATAGGATACACAAATCATCTCAATTTCATACGGATACTTGGTTTAAGGACGAACATAGGTCCATTTAAAGTCATACCGATGTTTGCCAATCTTTCAACGTTCTCACCGACTTTCAATCATCACAATTGGTTGTGTAACATGTTCATGTAATACTTACAATAAACAGAGCGTTAGTGATAATAGCTATCAATGATAAGTAAAGTGTACATCTTCGTACTATTACTCACCGTGTGTTGGTGGAGCATTTATCCCTCCTGAAGCGTGTCTTACACACATATGAAATCACATATTAATTCTCTAACTCATTTTCCTTAATTTCCTTTCTCATTTTCCCATAATTCACAATACTCATAACAAGGCTCATTCGTGAATTTTAACATTTTTTCGAAACATCTCAGAAATCCAATTAACCTTGTACATGTCTAATTTAACCCACCAATTCCATGTTCTACATCAATTTGGGCAAAATCATTAATTATCATCACCAATTAATCTAGGGTTTCAAGAATAATGAGGGTTTTTAGCAAAAAGTCAAACTTCTTAAATCACTACCTTTAATCCCATTTTTCCCAATGATTCTACACCTAGGATTCACAATCCATCACTCAAACTTATCAATTTAACTCCCACATCCCAAACCATAGAACCCCAAATCTCAAGTTTGCTACAACATGCTAAAACCATAGATTTTGTATATTTATACTCAAAATACCCCAATCCATCCATGAATTCAAGTATTGTAAAAGAATAAGGATCCCTACCTCAAGAATCAAGCAAGGAGCAAAGCTTTGAGACGAATCCCCCAAATCCCGAAATTCCAATCGGTAGAAGTTGTTCATCTTCTTGTCTTCTTCACTTCTTGGTGGAAGGTCTTGCTCAAACCTAAGGGAAATGGAAGTATTTGGGGATCAAAACCCTAGGGTTTCGGACCTAGGGGGAGAAGAGAAGAAGGGAAAAGGAAATGGAAGAAATGATCCAAAAATTCGTGTTTAAAGCTGCTGTCCCGTAATTCCCGCTCGAGCGGAGAAATTTCCGCTCGAGCGGACCTGTTTTCAGCCAGCTCCCGAAACTTCAAACATGCGTAACTCTCCCATCCGGACTCGTTTTAGGTCTTGTGTCCAAATTGAAGCCCCGGAAATAAGATTTCCAATGGTTCTAGCCTCACATCCATATTCAAAGTGGGGAAAAAGAAAAGGGCAAATGAGTGACGGTTGGTCGTAAACGAATTATTCCAATTAAGGTTTTTAGTCCCATCTTACTTTACCATCATCTTATCATCTCAATTAATATCCAAAATAAGGGAAGAACATTTCAAATACACTAAGAAGAACATCAAAAATGAGTCCACATGCTTCAGAATCAAACTTATCCAGGCGACCCGCTCGAGCACCCAACCTTGCGCTCGAGCGCGCAGACAACAAAGTCGTCCGCTCGAGCGTAAACTCCCCCGCTCGAGCGGAGAATCACAACTCCCAGAATCTCAGGCCGTCTGAAAAAATTGCTTGGAAACCCCAAATGTCCGCTCGAGCGGCCACTCCTCCGCTCGAGCGGAGGAAAGAATTTATGGGTCGTTACAGTGTAGTGCATTGCCTATTTTGTAGCCTTGCATGCTCCATGTTTTTGGCCTTGTGTTCTAGCTTATGTTGGCTAGCTTCGAGCTTATTTTTGGTCTTGTTTGGACTGCCTTGGGACTGTTTTAGGTTCCCTTAGCCCTTCGGGGCTTGCCTTGTATGGCCATGGCTTAAGTCCCTTTGTTGGCTTTGAGCTTTGAGCCTCTTAACATACTATACTTGCATTGTTTAGTTGATTTGGCATCAATTTACTGAGATTTCAGAGTTTACCTCATTGCCATATTATCATGATTGTCACTCCTTAAGTGTGCTTAAGAGTTGTGTTTTGTGCCTTAAGCTCGGGCTAATGTGCATGCATGTTTGTATAGTACTTTGAGCTTCTATCTTAACATGTTTTGCCACTGTTTTGGGCATGGTGCAACTCTTTCTTGGGTTGGTTCGAGTGTTTGAGCATTGTGATGCATGCTTATGGTATTATCCTCTTTGCTAGCATTGGCATTCTTGCCCCTTTAGCATGTTGTGCATGATAGCTTGCATGTTTAGGGTAGTACATTTCATACCATGATCACATGTTGTTGCATGCATTGGTACATAGTTGCATATTGTTGCATGCTGTAGACGTCCCCGAACGCATCCGGGCGAAAGGGAGGCGAGTCCCCCCCCCCCCCGGTTACGTTCGATATTGGGTCACTACAGTTCAAAGGACTCAAAATGTCACGGTTCTTAATCTTGAACCAAAGAGTCCAAATCCGGCAAATCGTTTTTGGAAAACAGATTTTTTTGAAAGAAGTGCCAAACATGGACTGCTTCGCCAGATACAGAGTCGCCACCTAAATGTTTTATTTTGGGAAATTTAGGAAACCCTGACTCGTTGCCAAAGGCCACGTGTCGTCATCACCAAAGTTGCCTCGGCTCGGGAACTTGGGTACGATTGGGGAAGGTCACTTCGTGAGCACCCCGCTCGCCCGGTCAAAGACCGGCCTCTACTAACCATGATATCTTATTTTGAAAACATTGTGAGTTCTTATTCCGGTTATTAGCCTAGATTACTATGTGATGCGCACAGCATACAAGTATAGACTGAGCCGCCTGAATTGGAACAAAACACTTCATGTTTGTTTGTTTGAAAATGGTTTGATGGTGCTACCCGCAGGTAGGCTAAGATGCGGATTTGCCACCCTCAGGTGGGCTTAGAAAACATGATTTTGCCACTATCTAGTGGGCTTAAAACAAACAATCAATGCATTGTCCAATCCAAGCAACACAACCTCCACCCACAAGCATTCAAGGCAGTTATATCACATAAGCAGTTAGCCTCATGGCAAGCATGCTATTCATGGCAGTCACTCACACGCATGCAAGGATGCTAAAGCATAAAACTCACCGAGTACTCCGAGCCAAAACAAAAACTAATTAGAAATCATGCATGATCCTAACTATACAGAAATGCCTAATGCAACGCATGCAATAATGCAACTATAGCAGGCTCGGATATTCTAAACATGGCATATGGAATGCTACAGCTATCATGTATTCAATTTGGAATTGAAATACAAATGCAGTTTGTATGATGCGCCGAGCCCGATGCGTGCAAAACAGATGAATGATGCAAACATGCTGTCATACTGTATGCTAAATGAAATATGCCCTATATCTAACCATCATAAGCGGGTAAATAAAAGGGAGAAAGACGTGGGGTTGGAAGACATACATCACACTCACCCACACTTATTACAATTATGCCCTCGCGCAGAGGGTCCGAATAAATAATACAGCCCGAATAATGGAATATTACAGTCCGAATAATACAGTCCGAAATAATATACAGATTCTAAATTAATTAACAAATTAAACTAAGAAAGCTGTAAACTGGCATACAAGCCAGGGGCTGCCTCGCTTCTGTTCCGGATAATGAAATGATGTATGCTGGGCTGCTTTGCGCGGAAATCCACTGGGATGCCCCGATTAGCCTCTGTTTGCAATGTTCCTCGAAATGCGTGCCCGACTCCGAAAAGTTGCTGATTCTCTATTTTGCTGCAACGGAGAGCAGGAAAGGGGCATAGCAATGTATTTCACAAATATATGCATGCCTCGATCCTCGTGCCACCAATCACGCATACCGATGCATGATAGCCGAGGAGTCGGATTGCACAACTCAATATAGGATGAATGCGCGTGAATGCTACAACAAAACCTAACTCCATCATGGGTAATCCGGAGTGTCGGTGACTTGGGAATTGAGACCCGTTCCGTCACTCGGAGTACGGAACGTGCCTCGTTTCCCGTGCCCGGGCTAACTCCTATCCCAAACACGATGCAATATGCATGATATGCATGAATGCAGCTGATATGCAATCCTAGCATGCACAATGCTATGAAAATGAGATGTCTCGAAATGCGTGTACGCGGGCGCGCAAACCAAGGCGATGATCCTAAGGCATGAAATGGCATGAAATATGATATGCAATGGGACTAAAATGAGATGCCTCGAAATGCGTGCCCGCGGGCGCGCAAATCGAGAAAATGGCATATGGAATGCGATGAGATTGAAATGTCATATAGGATGCAAAATGGACTTACACTAACATGAGAGGGCCTCAGCCACACTCACATAAGAGGCTGTCGGATAAAAAAAAATGTGCCTCGAAACGCGTGCCCGCGGGCGCATAAACCGAGGCGATGCATACAGAATTTAAAATGACATGGAAATGATATGTAATGAGGCTAAAATGAGATGTCTCGAAATGCGTGCCCACGGGCACGCAAACCGAAAAAATGGCACACGGAATGCAATGATGCGAAAATGGCATACAGAATGTAAAATGGACTTATACCAACATGAGAGGACCTTAGCCACTCTCATACGGGAGGCCGTCGGATAAAAATGAAGTGCCTCGAAATGCGTGCCACGGGCGCGCAAACGAGGCGATGTCTACAGAATTTAAAATGACATGGAAATGATATGCGAACATGCAAATGAAATTTCAGCACTTACAAATGATGCAAAACAGTCCCGAAAGGCGGGGAAATGACACCGAATGCCCGGAATGGTCCCGAAATGCGATAATAAGCACCCGGAATGGCCTACAGCCATACTAAACATGCATAATTGGAACATGACATGAAAAACAGTAGCAAGGCAGCCCCAAAATAGCATTCTTTACAGTACAAAACATGGCGAAAAAGTGAGCATAGATAAGACAACAATAGCATGCAAAAATACGAGCCAAGAGAGGGGTATTGAAGCAAGTGATACATGCAATGCTCAAACTGAAAAATTCCCTTCTAAAACACTGATGAGGGACTAAAAATATGCACATTTTCAGTAGATGACATCCCCAAACTCAGTAAGAAACCATGGTAAAAATGCTATGCAAGAATGAGGATATATGAGGCTATAACACGATGTACCCCAAACATCCATCAAATCAGAAAAGACCCTCAATGGAATATGTCAAGAATATCAAAATATGAATATTTCTAGTTCTGATGATGGCCGAAAACAGAAGATAGATAAGCTCAAAAAGGCATGCAAAATGGGGTCAAAGAGAGATATAAAGGCAAGTATAACATGGAGACCCCAAACAAAGTTTATCCCTTCTACAATATTGTATAGGGACACAAAAGAAGCTCATTCACAGTTCATTACATGCTCCAAATCAAACTTCATGAAGGTCAAATAAATCATGCAAGTTTACGGTAATTTGAAGGAATTATGAAGCAAGTGCATGATAGAGAGGCCAAACAGGGTTGAGCCCTTCTTCAAAGTTGAAGAGGGGCTCAAAATAGGCCCACTCACAGTTTACCTCATGCTCGAAAACAGATCACTCATTAGCTAGAAAAAGCATGCAAAAAAAAAAGGCAAAACATGGATTCAAAGCAACTTGCACATGGAGCATGAAAACAAAGTTGAGCCCTTCTTCAATGTTGACGAGGGGCTCACATTAAGCACAATATCAGTTCATGAGATGCTCCAATTCAGATCACACATAGGCCAAATATTCAATGCAAAATGTTGGCATAGAAGATGCTATTGAAGCAAGTGTACCATAGAGGGCTCAAACAGGGTTGAGCCCTTAATCAAAGATCAAAATGAGCTCAAAAGGGGACCACTTTCAGTAGGGGTCGGAGCTCAACACAATATGGAAATAGGGTTAAGAAAGGAAGCAAGAAAATGGTACAAAAGAGGGATTTGAGATTTACCCTTGAAGACAAGACTTTTGCTACCTCTTTGCTTGATGAAAGTTGTTTCTAAACCTCCCAAGAACTCCTCCTTGCTGCTGGAATGGAGTTGTGATGATAGGGCTTGGAGATGATGAAGAAAAGGCCCCTAAACTTTGAAGAAAATGGAGTTGTATGTATGTATATGCTCAAGCCCCTTCTTGTGTCTTGTGTTCTTTAGGTAGGAGGACACCAAAATGTGCAAGAGAGGAAGAGAAGAGTCCAAGCAAAAGTGGAGGGAAATGACCCCTTATTTCCCTCCAAATGGGTCCTCCGAATGAGATATTTTTGGGGGAAAATCTAAGCATAGCTGGAGTGCACACATTTCAAGGAAGCAGGCCGGCTAGGCACCTTTTTTGAAGGTGGCCGGCCGGCCACCCCCCCTGGCCGGCCGGCCAGGGGCAAAATGGTCAACTGAGAATTGCTGGCGGCCACCAGATGATGGTGTCCTCCTAGGTTTCCTCAACACAACCCTGTGGTTCAAATCTTGCAACTCTGAAACAGGAGAGAGAATAGGCCAATTCAAAGAGGGGTTCAAAGGTTCAATGAGAGTTACTGGCCGGCCATGGGTTTTTAGTGTCCTCCCATGTGTGTACATCACAAATATGTGGTTTTGGCTTGAAGAAAATGGCCCTAGGGTGTTCAACATTAGCCCGGAAGTGAGGAAAACGGGCGCCGGGGGGCGCCGGAAGAGCATAACAGGTTGCTTGGACAATTACTAGCCTCTCACCCTCCAGTGATCTTCCTGATGATAAAACAGAGGTACCTGCCAAAAATGAACAAAAACCGATGCAAAATGAATGCTCGGGGGCCAAACCGCGAGGTTCGGGGCCCGAAAACCGGCTGTAAGCACCGAAAGTGGCATTCAGCCACGAAGTGGGTATCTAAGACCCCAGTGTGCCTCGTTATGATAAAACAGAGGTACCTGCCAAGAACCAGAGGAATCGGAGATGGTTGGGTGGTCCCGAGCCGAGGCACACGGCCTGACGGCTCCGAAAACCGAAAACCGGAAACCGGGCTCCGAAATGGGCAAAATGGCCTACGGCCACGAAATGTAGCCCACGGCCACTGAGAGATGATCTGGTAGACCTCTCCCTCCCTCAGGAAAGAAAACAGAGAAAACCGAGTCTGGTTCGCAAACCGAGGCAAGGCACAGAAGAGAGTTCGGAAGTCCGGGGGCAGGGCGCACGGCCGCGACTCTGAGACTTCTGAACGAGCACAAAATGCAACATCACCAAGCGCTCAATCGGTGACGTCTGAGTCTCAAGGTCGGTCAAAAATGGGGTGTCTACACATGCCATGTTGTTACCCTTGTTGCATTGCATTGTACATGCATGCATTACATTGTACTTAGAACCTTACGGCCACTGAGAGATGTCATCTAGTTCTTAGCATTGAGCATTGAGTATGCCATATAGTTGCATTGCATGTTTGCCATGCTTGTGTTGCATTATTGTTTGGATTAAGCGTTAATCTGAGAACGAGAAATGAGGAACGTTTCATACTTCAAGTGATGGAACGTGTCTCAATTCTCGGTCGCCAACGCTCTTGATCACACATGATAGAGTTTTAGGCTTTACGTGTTTATTTGTGCATTCATTTCATATTGATTTCCACAAGTTGGATCTTTGGCCATCATGCATCGTCATGCATGATTGATGGTCGTGGATCCGACTATGCCTCTCTCTGATGTTTCAAGATGATATGGGGTTGGCAAAGTGCGTACATACCCTTGGGAGACCCTCTCTTTCCTCTATTTTGTGCTTGTTGCAGCTTGGTGTCACAGCACACTAGTGGCCGGCACCCTCTCATAGATGGCTGGCAGTCCTTCATCATTGGCCGGCAGTGTGCATTGTTGGTCGGCAGTGGGTCGGCAGAGGCTCCTCATGGCCGGTAGGCCACTGGTGCATTCCCCAATAGTGTTTTGGTAAGTTTCAGCAACAAGCACTGGAAGACACCTTGCCAGCAAAGCCTCAATAGAGCAGTCGGAAGGCGTTTCGAGGCAAGGAACCGAATGCGAGCATGCATACTCTCCTTCTTTAAACAGAGCTGGAACGACATTATTTACTGTTTTGCTTACTTGTTAGTTAGCGTTTGTTCAATTGTAGTTAATTAATTTGTTAATTAACTAAGTTTTGTAATAATTAGTTGTAGCTAGTTATTCAATTCAGTTTTGTAATAATTAATTAGCTTGCTAGTTAGTTAATTAGTTGGCATGTATTATTCATTCGGACCCTCTGTCGAGAGGGTGAATTTTGTAATAAGTGTGCGTGCGTGTGTGCATGTCTTCCAACCCCATGTCTTTCTCCCTTTTACTTACCTGCTTTTGATGGTTAGTTTAGGGTCATTTTCAATTAGCATACTTATGCTTGCATGTTTGCATCATTCATCTACATTGCATGCACCGGGCTCGGCGCATCATACTAACTGCATCGTATTTCAATTCAAGTTGAATACATGCATCAATTATCGCATATCATATGCCATCTTTAGAATAGTCGAGCCTATTTCTAGTTGCATTTTGCATGCGTTGCATTAGCCATGTTAACATGAACTAGGATCATGCATTGATTACTAACTAGTTTCTGTTTTGGCTCGGAGTACACTGTAAGTGTTTATGCTTTAGCATACTGCGTGTTATTGTTGCCATGAAAGCATGCTTGCCATGAGGCTAACTGCTTAGTTGATATAAACTGCCTGAATGCCTGTGGGTGAAGGTTGGACTACTTGAATTGGAACGATTCATTGAAATCCGCGCTTTAGCCTACTTACGAGTAGCAGACTTCAAACCATTTCCAAACAAACGGATATGCAATGCTTTGTTCCAAATTAGGCGATCTAGTCTATACTTGTTTGCTGTGCGCATCACATAGTAAGATTAGATAAATTAATCGGAATAAGAGCACATGTGTTTTCAAAAACAAAATATTATGTTTAGTACAGGCCGATCTTGATCGGGTGAGAGGGGGTGCTCATAGATGACCTTCCCCAATTGTACCCAAGTTCCCGAGCCGGGGCAACTTTGGTGATGACGGACACGTGGCCTTAGGCAACTGTAGACACCCCATTTTTGACCGACCTTAAGACTCAGACGTCACCGATTGAGCACTTGGTGATGTTGCATATTGTGCTCGTTCAGAAGTCTCAGAGTCGCGGCCGTGCGCCCTGCCTCCGGACTTCCGAACCCTCTTCTGTGCCTTGCCTTGGTTTGCGAACCAGACTCGGTTTTCTCTGTTTTCTTTCCTGAGGGGAGGGAGAGGTCCCGTAGACCATCTCTCGGTGGCCGTGCGCTACTTTTCGTGGCCGTAGGCCATTTTGCCCATTTCGGAGTCCGGTTCCCGGTTTTCGGAGCCGTCAGGCTGTGTGCCTCGGTTCGGGACCGTCCAACCATCTCCGATTCCTCCGGTTCTTGGCAAGTGCCTCTGTTTTATCATACCGAGGAACACTGGGGTCTCAGATACCCACTTCGTGGCCAAACACCACTTTCGGTGCTTAACGGCCGGTTTTCGGGCCCCAAACCTCGCAGTTTGGCCCCCGAGCATTCGTTTCGCATCGATTTTCGTTCATTCTTGGCAAGTGCCTCTGTTTTATCATACCGAGGAACACTGGGGTCTCAGATGCCCACTTCGTGGCTGAACGCCACTTTCGGTGCCTACAGCCGGTTTTCGGGCCCCGAACCTCGCGGTTTGGCCCCCGAGCATTCATTTTGCATTAGTTTTTGTTCAATTTTGGCAGGTACCTCTGTTTTAGCACCAGGAAGATCACTGGAGGGTGGGAGGCCAGCAATTATCCCAGATAACCAGTTATGCTCTTCCGGCGCCCGTTTTGCTCACTTCCGGGCTAATGTTGAACACCCTAGGCCCATTTTCTTCCAACCACAACCACATATTTGTGATGAGGGCACATGGGAGGACACCAAAAAGTGGTGGTCGGCCAGTAATTGTTTTTTTTTCATTTTTGAGCCTCTCTTTCAAGTTCAATGTTGTGACTCCTGTTTCAGAGTTGCCAAATTCCAACCTTGGAACCTTGTTCTACACACCTGGGAGGACACCAAGGTATGGTGGTCGGCCAGCAATTTTTTGACTTCATTTTTGGCCATGGCCGGCCGGCCAGGGGGAGTGGCTGGCCGACCAGTTGGGGTGGCCGGCCGGCCACCTTCAAGAAAGGTACCTGGCCGGCCTGCTTTCTCCTTTTGGACCCTTTACAGCTGTCCAGCTGTTTTTCAAAATATCCCTGTCCTCCGGGGGATATTTTGGGAGGGAAAGCTTGGATGCATTTCCCTCCCCTTTTACACCCTTTCTTGCCCATTTAAGGGGCTGAGCTTCTCCTTTGCTAGGGTTACAAAAATTCTCCTCAAGAGCTTCTCCCTTTGCCTCCATTTTCACCTCCAAAAATTCAA
>JAPPVO010004196.1:0-20346 GCA_030407325.1 Camellia japonica | reverse complement strand
GGCCGTCCAACCGTCCATCTGCTCGGCGCCGCGTAGTCCGTAACGCTGGACGGTACTTTTGTTCGGCCGTACTATCAGATGGAAATCTCCCCTCTCACTATTCATGATACTTCAAGGAATTATTTCACTGCGTATATGAAGTTCATCGATTTCCTCGTGAACTCCTCAAAAGATGTCGAAATACTGAGTAACCATGGAATTATTCATAACCTTTTAGGTGACAATGCAGTGGTTTCCACTATGTGGAGCAAGCTCGGCAACAATGTCGTCATACATTTTTTTGGTTACCCTGAAGTTTATAACAATGTGAACAAGCATTACAAGGAGAGTTGGAACAGATGGTTGGAGATCTTAAGACGGAATTATTTCAACACTCCATGGGCACTCATCTCGTTTCTTGCAGCTCTTTTGTTGCTTGTACTCACTGTGGCACAAACTATATTTTCTATATGATTTGCTTCAAGTCCTGTTTCTGTTAGAACCCACAAAGGTGTGTGTGAAAATTATATGTGTATAAATTAAAACAACCAATAATATAAAATAATTCAGAAAATAATTAAACAAAAAATAATGTTGAGGCTTGTGTTGAATACAATTTTCTTAAAGTAGATTTTGCCTTCGCTCCGGTACTTCAAGTTTTAACCGGCGTGTACTTCCCACGATACAACGACTACACCTTGATTTTGCAGTACTACAAAACCAAGTCTGGCGAACTAAAACTCTGTTGTAACTTTCTCTTTTTCTTCCTAATATAAGTGTAGAAAAAATGCAGAGAAGACACAGGAAAGATGACGAAAATTCTGATGAAAATTGAATGAATGAATTGTTGGGCAGCTAGGCTATATATAGGCAACCAAGCACTTGTTTGGTTTTGAATTTGTGGCTACCAACAGGTAAGACACCAGTTCGGAACAAATCTGTTTGGTAACAGATATAAATCTGTGTATACCCGGAACAAATGTGTTCTGGTGGCAGTTAACCTGTTCGGGTGAAGGGCCCTGTTTAGGTGAGAAAAAATTATGGACTGATTTAAATTAAATTTTGAATACTGAAATTCAAAATTAAATAAATAAAAATAAATGTTTTTGGTCCAAAAAAGATAAGTATTGAGCCGGACAAGCCCAACTCACACCATGCACCCGTGCCCAATTGAATTGGACGGACGGTGGCGCATATGGTTTTTATTTTGGGTCCAATGGATCTAGTCCACTTTACTCATAACCACACCCTTCCACAAACTTGGGTACCCCTTGGGGCCCATCCCAACTATCCAAAGCTAAGATTTATAAACCCATGCAATTCCTCAAGCCTTTCCAATGTGGGACAAACACATTTCACAAATGTGTTGTAAACCCACTAAAATTCATTTCTACGAACCTGAAATACGCATTGAATTCTCATTCATCTAGAAATGATTTTGAGCAACCAAACACATGATTTAATTCACTACATGGCATTAAACACGAACCCAAAAAAAATATTACAGAAAACGTTTGGGTCCCACCTTAATTAATACTCAAAATTAAAACAGACAAAAAAAAAAAAATTATAAAGCCATTTTTCCAACAGTTTCTTGTCATGTCACTCATGAAAACCTATATGATGTTTAGATAATAAGAGCCATGTGGGATGGTTTCTTTTCTGTTATGAATAAAATTTCTGTTACGTCACTACAACAAAATACATATTTGGTGATTAAATTTGGCGACCAAAATAAATTTAGTCGCCAAAAGGTATATTTGTGGCGATTAATAAATTTTTTTAGTCACCAAAGGCCGAAGGATTAGCTACTAGATTATTTTAGTCGAGAAATATTATTTTTTGGCGACTAAAAAAATATTTAGTCACTAAATAGATTGTAATTGGCGACTAAAATAATATTAGTCGCCAAAAGTCTAGATTTTAGGTTACTAATTTTTGGTTTAGTTGCTGTATACAGTTATTGCTGACAAAAAAGGGAGTTTAGTCGCCAAATAATAGGGACATTTTTAGGGTTATTATGACCTTTTGGTGATCAAAAAATTTTAGTCGCCGTATATTCTATTTTTGCTTACGAAAAAAAAAAATAGTAGCCAAACGATACTTTTGGCTACCAATATATTAGTCGCTATTACTCTAAATCTTTGGCTAAATGATACTTTTAGCCAAATGTAACAAGCAGCTTCCTCGTGCCGAATGTGACCTGTAAGGATAGACGGTATGTAAATAGGATACGCAGTGTTAGGTCCTTTTATTGTCAAATCCTCGTACAAACTTTGTGTTGAAAAAGTTGTAATTTTTCCTTTGTTTTTTGTCTTTCCCGCTCGAGCGGGCCCATTGGCGCTCGAGCGGAATATGGGTTCTCTCAGTAGTTGGTCAGGTCTGTAAACATACTGAGAAGTGTGAATTCGCGCTCGAGTGTGAGTTCTAATGCTCGAGCGGAAACCTGTTTGGTCACACGCGTATTTTACTGAAGCCACTCGAGCGAGTTGTCCTGCGCTCGAGCGGAGGTCGCGAATTCTGTTTTCCTATTTATATCTGTTTAGGCTGATTTTAGGATTTAACTTTTCTAGATCTTGTTTAGGAGTCTTAGGGTTTTGTTTGAGGTTTTCCTCTGAAAGTTTTGTTGAGTTTTCCTTGATAATTTGAGAGAGTTCTAAACTTATGATCTAAAATACATACATCAAGGAGGTTGTTACTTCAGATTCAAGAGTGATCTTCTTCGGTGGATTCCGAAGATTCAAACGTGAATTTTCAAAGGAGTTTGATTCTGTACGTAGTCGTTGACTCGACAAGTGAAGTTGTGAATTTAACTTCAGATTGATCAGTTCCGAGACGAAGGCTTGGTGAAAAAGTTACAGAAGGTGTGAAAACAAATTGACTGATTTGGGTAATTTGTGTATTATCTTTGTAATCTTTCTTTCTTTAGTAGTGGATTGATTAGTGGCGTTTCGCCCGTAGTTTTTTATTACAATTGAAGGTTCTTCAATTGTGGTTTTTCCACGTAAAAATCGTTTGTGTCGATTTATTGTTTATTCAGAAAAACAACAATCTAAATCACTTTCATAAGTGCTTGATGAGTTAGATTGCGTGTTTTGAATAATTGGGATTTAGAATATTTTAATCTTGATCTAATCACGAATCACTTAGGATTTTCATGTAGGTTGGGAGTTAGAGTCGATAATGCTATAAACTTAGTCAAAAAAGGCGTTCGGGGGGTAAAAATGCAAAACAGCCCCACCATCATTGTTGGGATGTAACGGGTAGCTTTCCCATACCAAATATAACCTGTAGGGACAGACGGTACGTAAATAGGACACGTAGGTTGAAAGTAGTCGAAAACATTTTTAACTTAGTTGAAAACAGTGTTTGGGGCCCAAAAAAAAACGAAAAATAATTATTAATTATATACAATGATTACTTGTAAAATTACTGGTTGCCTAATATATGCATTTAAGTTTTACATATTTTTCTTTTATATATATTCGAGTAAAATTAATGATTAATTTGAAAAGATAAATTAATTTGAGTTTTATATGTTTTTTTTTTATAATTTTAAATATGTCAATATTTAATTAATACTAATGATTAATTTTATTTTTACAGATGGTTTTTGGCATGAAATTGTGGATACGACTTTTTTTGACAAGTACGGAAGACATTATTTTTAGTCTACAGATTAGAATTGTTCGTACAGATTACTTTTTTGGTGTGGTACATATCTAAATGTTGGCGTGGTACAGATTACCTTTTGATGTTATACATTTAGTTATTGGTGCGGTACAAATTAATTTTTCAGTATGGTACAGATTACCTTTTGGAAATTAAATTTGGTTAATCCTCTGTTATGTATGGAATTATATTTTTGATGTTGGATTATACTTGGTTTATATAGAATTTCTATTACATTTAGAATTTGATATTAAATATGATTTTTTTTTATGGTTGAAAGTAAAATGTATGGATGTTATGGAATGGTTGTTAATATAATCAATATTCAAGGATTATTTTGTTTGTATACAGAGTACAGGTTGCACTAATAATGGAGGAAAAATTAATTTTTTTAAAAAAAATTATAAAGTTTTTGGCTACTAAATATTTTGGTAGCTAAAAATGCAAGTAAAGGTTTTTGGTGACTAAATATTTAGCAGCAAAAAAGAAAAAAGACTTTTGGTGACTAAATAGTTAGTAGCCAAAACATATCAGATTGTGGGAAGAAACTATTGCCGACTAAATATTTTAGTCACAAAAGAACATGGTATCCTTCGGCGACTAAAATGTTTAGTCGCCAATTGTTGAAGTTATTTTTATGTAGAAACTTTCGGCGACTAATATTTTAGTCGCCAAAAAGTTATCTTTGGCGACTAATAAATTTTTAGTAGCCAAAAGTAGTAAATTAGCGGCCAAAAAAATTTTAGTCGCCAATACTATCGCCGACAAAGTATACCCGACTAACTGGGCGACTAAAATTTTAAGTCGCCATTGACTTTTGGCGACAAAAAAATGAGCCTTCGGCGACTAATATTTTAGTAGCCAAAAGTATATATTTTTTTTTGTAGTGTGTTTGCCAAACAACAAATATATATATATATATATATCGATCAATCAGTCCAATGCTTTGGAAAAATACATTAAATGGACAAGCTGACTTTGATTAATTTCTGAACCCAGTTTACAAATTTTGAAATTGAGACAAAATTAGCAGCGGCTTAATTGAGTTTAATAATTAAAATATTAAAAAAAATTTATCGATTTTATTTAACGAAAATAGATAAATAGTTTAAATTTAAAACAAATAAAAAGTTTAGAATTTAAATTGATAAAATTAAAATTAAAATTTAATTTATAAAGGTCAAATTCTAAATTTTTATTGGTAATTTCTCCAATAAGTTTTAGAAAAATTTACCTATAAATCCCATATTGAGGAATGATGATCCATTTAGTCTTAAGGATTTTCTTATAGGCTCATTAGTCCCATTGATTTTGAAAATATAGACTTAATATATTTTTTAAAATTAAATTTACGATTATACCCTTATTTCTATTATATTCTTTCTCCTTTTTTTTTTCTTCTTTTTTTTCTTTCTTTTTTTTTTTTTCTAAAAAGGTAAGTTACACAATATATGAGAATCAAATTTGGGATGAACTTTTATACAAAAATCTTTTTTATTTGGAAAACATTTCAAAACAAAAATGACTTAAAATATAGAATTCTTCAAACATTCCAAAAGGATGTGAGATTTTTCAAACATTTCAAAAGAAGTACAAAAACTACTTGGTAAGTTTTGGCTAAATATATAATTTCAAACTGTAATACTCTAATGTAACACTTAAACGTAACACTCCAACATAACACTAAAAAAAAAAAAAAAAAGTTTAGTGTAATACCCTAATGTAACACATAAAAAACTCCTTATTGTACCTTTCTCAAACGTAACACTCCAAAAACACTCCTTAGTATAACACTCTAATGTAACATATACCAAAATTTCTTATTGTAACACTCTAATGTAACACACAAAAAAACTCATTTGTGTATTTTTTTTTTCCAAACGTAATACTCTAATATAACACTCTAAAAACACTCCTTAGTAAGTATAATACATACAAAAATTCCTTAGTGTAACAGTCTAATATAACATACAAAAAATTCTTAGTATACTTTTTCCAAATGTAACACTCTAATATAATATTCTAAAAAAAATTCCTTAGTGTAACACTCTAATGCAACACACAAAAATTTCTTAGTGCAACATTCTAATATAACATACAAAAAAAATCCTCAGTATACTTTTTCTAAATGTAACACTTCAATATAACACTCCAAAAAAATTTCTTAGTTTAACACTTTAATATAACACAAAAAAAAAAAAAAACTTTTTGCTATACTTTTTCCAAACATAATGTTCCAATGTAACACAAAAAAAATTCTTAGTGTACTTTTCCTAAACGTAACACTCCAATGTAACACTACAAAAAAAAAAAAATGAGATTCTTCAAACCATTCTGATGATACAGCATGTTCCAGATGGAACGGGTCGGACTGATCTACGCTTCCCAAACCAGTGTCCAAGGTACCAAGACCACAGAGAAACCTGCACAAGAATTCAATGGGGAACGGGGAGTTCCTCAGCGAACCCTTCGACGAGCAAGTTAGAAAGAGAGATGGAATGTAGAGATAGATTAGTGACAGAAAAGCTTTATCTTTTCTTTGTCTTCGATGCCTGCTTATATCCTCTGCTAATTATTTCGTTGTCCCTTCCAACCTGTCATCTTGGCCGAAAGTCTATGCTCTAGCTTACCTTATTCATGGTGAAGCCGTTCCGTCCCGACGGAGAGAGGTTATCGCAATAAATGCTGTAAGAAGCTTCATTAATGGCTGATGTGCAGTGCAATAACTTTGCAGGATCTTTGTCTGCTTATGTAGCTTGTCCTTCTCTTGCCACGTGTTTAGATGTCATTGGTTCTTAATGCCACGTTGAGCTCCAACAATGTTGGGCTTTAGTAGTTGAGTTATGTATTGGGCCTTAAATGGTGGGCTATAACCTTTATGGGCTTACCCGTGTCAGTAGTCCCCCATTCTCAAGTGCAGTTTTAGTCCAACGAAGGGAATAAAGAAGAAAACAGTAGTTGTGAGAGATCGACGGGGTGAAGACCGATCGGAAGATGGGCGAAGACCATGAGGAGGGCCGATCGCGAAGGGTGACTGTAACAGGACCGCGGGGGACCTCGCTACAGCTCAGACTCGATTTGTGTCACGGTTCTTAATCTTGAACCAAAGATTCCAAATCCGGCAAATCGTTTTGGAAAACAGATTTTTGAAAGAAGTGCCAAACATGGACTGCTTTGCCAGATACAGAGTCGCCACCTAAATATTTTATTTTTGGGAAATTTAGGAAACCCTGACTCGGTGCCAAAGGCCACGTGTCCGTCATCACCAAAGTTGCCTCGGCTCGGGAACTTGGGTACGATTGGGGAAGGTCACTTCGTGAGCACCCCCGCTCGCCCGGTCAAAGACCGGCCTCTACTAACCATGATATCTGTTTTTGAAAACATTGTATGCTCTTATTCCGGTTATTAGCCTAGGTTACTATGTGATGCTCGCAGCAAACAAGTATAGACTGGGTCGCCTGAATTGGAACAAAACACTTCATGTTTGTTTGTTTGAAAATGGTTTGATGGTGCTACCCGCAGGTAGGCTAAGACGCGGATTTGCCACCCTCAGGTGGGCTTAGAAAACATGATTTTGCCACTATCTAGTGGGCTTAAAACAAACAGTTGATGAATTGTCCAATCGAAGCAACACAACCTCCACCCACAGGCATTCAAGGCAGTTATATCACATAAGCACATAGCCTCATGGTAAGCATGCTATCATGGCAACACTCACACGCATGCAAGGATGCTAAAGCATAAAACTCACCGAGTACTCCAAGCCAAAAACAAAAATCTGATTAGAAATCATGCATGATCCTAATTTATACAGAAATGCCTAATGCAACACATGCAAAGATGTAACTATAGCAGGCTCGGCTATTCTAAACATGGCATATGAAATGCTACAGCTAACACGTATTCAATTTAGAATTGAAATACAAATGCAGTTTGTATGATGCACCGAGCCCGGTGCGTGCAAAACAAATGAATGATGCAAACATGCTATCATACTGTATGCTAATTGAAATATGCCCTATATCTAACCATCGTAAGCGGGTAAATAAAAGGGAAGAAAGACGTGGGGTTGGAAGACATACAACACACTCACCCACACTTGTTACAATTATGCCCTCGCGCAGAGGGTCCGAATAAATAATACAGTCCGAAATGAAAGAATAATACAGTCCGAATAATATACAGATTCCTAATTAATTAACAAATTAACTAAGAAAAACTGTAAACTGGCATGCAAGCCAGGGGCTGCCTTGACTCCGCTCCAGATAATAAAATGATGTATGCTTGGGTTGTTTTGCGCGAAAATCCACTGGGATGCCCCGATTAGCCTCTGTTTGCAATGTTCCTCGAAATGCGCGCCGACTCCGAAAAGTTGCTGATTCTCGGTATGCTGCAACAGAGAGCAGGAAAGGGGCATAGCAATGTATTTCACAGATATATGTGCATGCCTCGATCCTTGTGCCACCAATCACGCATCTCGATACATGATGGCCGAGGAGTCGGATTGCACAACTCAATATAGGATGAATGCAGATGAATGCTACAACAAAACCTAACTCCATCATGGGTGATCCGGAGTGTCGGTGACTTGGGAATTGAGACCCGTTCCGTCACTCGGAGTACGAAACGTGCCTCGTTTCCCGTGCCCGAGCTAACTCCTATCCCGAACACGATGCAATATGCATGATATGCATGAAATGCAGCTAATATACAATCCTAGCGTGCGCAATGCTATGAAAGTGAGATGCCTCGAAATGCGTACCGAATGGGCACGCAAACCGAGGCGATGACATAAAGGCATGAAATGACATGGAAATGATATGCAATGAGACTAAAATGAGATGTCTCAAAATGCGTGCCCACGGGCACGCAAACCGAGAAAATGGCATACGGAATGCAATGAAGCTAAAATGATATGCAAAATGCAAAATGGACTTACACTAACATGGGTGAGCCTCAGCCACACTCACATAAGAGGCCGTCGGATGAAAATAAAGCGCCTCGAAATGCGTGCACACGGGCGCGCAAACCGAGGCAATGACATACGCAATGCAATGTGATTAAAATGACATACAGAATGCGAAATGGACTTACACCAACATGAGAGAGCCTCAGCTACACTCACACGGGAGGCCGTCGGATAAAAATGAAGTGCCTCGAAATGCGTGCACACGGCACGCAAACCGAGGCAATGGCCGTGAGGCATGAAATGGCATGGAAATGATATGCAAGCATGCAAATGAATTTCCAGAACTCACAAATGATGCGAAACAGTCCCGAAAGGCGGGGAAATGACACCGAATGCACGGAACGGTCCCGAAATGCGATATTAAGTATCCGAAATGGCCTACAGCCACACTAAACATGCGTAATTGGAACATGACATGCAAAACCGTAGCAAGGCGGCCCCAAAAATAGCATTTTTCAGTCTAGAACAAGGCCAAAGTGCAGGCATAGATAGGGCAACAATAGCATGCAAAAATACGGACCAAGAGAGGGGTATTGAAACAAGTGATGCATGTGGTGCTCAAACTGAAAAGTACCCTTCTACAACACTGATTAGGGACTAAAAATATGCACATTTACAGTAGATGACATCCCCCAACTCAGTATGAAAACATGGTAAAAATGCTATGCAAGAATGAGGGTATATAAGGTCATAACATGAAGTACCCAAAACATTCATCAAACCAGCAAAGACCCTTAATGAAATATGTCAAGAAGATCAAAATATGACTCTTTCTAGTTCTGATAATGGCCGAAAACAGAAGCTAGATAAGCTTAAAAAAGCATGCAAAAAGAGGGTCAAAGAGAGATATAAAGACAAGTATAACATGGAGACCCCCAACAAGGTTGATCCCTTCTACAATGTTGTATAGGGACACAAAATAAGCTTACTCACAGTTAATTACATGCTCCAAAACAGACTCCATGTAGATCAAACAAATCATGCAATTTTACGGTAAATATGAGAGATTATGAAGCAAGTGCATGATAGAGAGGCCAAACAGGGTTGAGCCCTTCTTCAATGTTGAATAGGGGATCAAAATAGGCCCACTCATAGTTTACCTTATGCTCGAAAACAGATCACTCATAGGCTAGAAAAAGCATGCAAAAAAAAAGGGTAAAACATGGATTCAAAGCAAGTGGCATATGGAGCATGAAAACAAGGTTGAGCCCTTCTTCAATGTTGAATAGGGCCTCAAAATAAGCACAATATCAGTTCATGGGATGCTCCAAATCAGATCACACATAGGCCAAATATTCAATGCAAAATAATGGCATATAAGAGGATATTGAAAGAAGTGCAAGATGGAGGGCTCAAACAGAGTTGAGCCCTTGAACAAACATCAAGAATAGCTCAAAATAGGACCACTTTCAGTATTGGTCGGAGCTCAAAACAGTGAGCAAACAGGCTTAAGAAAAGAGGCAAGAAAATGGTGTAAAAGAGGGAATTTGAGACTTACCCTTGAAGACCTCACTTTTGCTACCTCTTGGCTTGAGGAAAGTTGCTTCTAAGCCTCCCAATAATCCCTCCTTGCTGCTGGAAATGGAGTGGTGATGGTGATGCTTGATGATGGTGAAGGAATGGAAGCAAAACTTGAAGATTTGAGAGAGATGGAGAGAGATATCAATGTGTATGCTTGAAGCAATTTTTTCTAACCCTTCTAAGAGTGTTTGAGCTGCTGTTATAAAGGCCAAAGAGGGGGAGGCAAGTGGAGGGAAATGCACCCAAGTATTCCCCTCCAAAATATCCCCCGGATACAGATCTTTTCTGGGGGAAACGCTGTGCAGCTGTAAGGAACACACCCCAAGGAGCATGGCCGGCCATGTGCTTTTTCTGCAGGTGGCCGGCCGGCCACCCCCCATGGCCGGCCGGCCAAGGGGTAAAAATGAAGTGAAGATTTGCTGGCCGGCCACCACACATTGGTGGCCTCCCATGTGTGCTGAACAAGACCCTGTGGTTCAATTTTGACAACTCTGAAACAGGAGAGAGAATAGGCCAATTCAAAGAGGGGTTCAAAAGGTTCAATGAGAGTTACTGGCCGGCCATAGGTTTTTAGGGTCCTCCCATGTGTGTACATCACAAATATGTGGTTTTGGCTCGAAGAAAATGGCCCTAGGGTGTTCAACATTAGCCCGGAAGTGAGAAAAACGGGCGCCGGGGGGCGCCGGAAGAGCATAACAGGTTGTTTGGACAATTACTAGCCTCCCACCCCCAGTGATCTTCCTTATGATGAAACAGAGGTACCTGCCAAAAATGAACAAAAACCGATGCAAAACGAATGCTCGGGGACCAAAACACGCAGTTCGGGGTCCCGAAAACCGGCCGTTAAGCACCGAAAGTGGTGTTTGGCCACGAAGTGGGTATCTAAGACCCCAGTGTCCCTCGTTATGATAAAACAGAGGTACCTGCTAAAAATGAACAAAAACCGATGCAAAACGAATGCTCGGGGACCAAAACACGCAGTTCGGGGTCCCGAAAACCGGCCGTTAAGCACCGAAAGTGGTGTTTGGCCACGAAGTGGGTATCTAAGACCCCAGTGTCCCTCGAAAGGGAGTAAATGAGATGCATGCCAAAAATCGGAGGAATCGGAGATGGTTGGGTGGTCCCGAACCGAGGCACACGGCCTGACGGCTCCGAAAACCGGGAACCGGGCTCCGAAATGGGCAAAATGGCCCACGGCCACTGAGAGACGGTCTAAGGGACCTCTCCCTCCCCTCAGGAAAGAAAATAGAGAAAATCGAGTCTGGTTCGCAAGCCGAGGCAAGGCACAGAAGAGGATTCGGAAGTCCGGAGGCAGGGCTCACGGCCGCGACTCTGAGACTTCTGAACGAGCACAAAATGCAACATCACCGAGCGCTCAATCGGTGACGTCTGAGTCTCAAGGTCGGTCAAAAATGGGGTGTCTACAGTGACCGAGGGGAGGGACCAACCGCGAGATGGGCCGACTGTGAAGGGTGACCGAGGGGAGGGACCGATCGTGAGGAGGGCCGACCACGAAGGGTAAGTAGCGGTGGGCGGGGCTCGAAGGACGGTGGGGCACGTGGTGATTTGAAGTGGAAAAGACAAGGTAGGAGAAGAGGGCAGTGGATCATGGTCGTACACGTGGCGGAATCCCATAATAGGGGACGTTAGGCGTTGGGCATTAAACGAAGGGGTAGATTAACATAGGGTGTTGAAAAGATGGCTTTGGCAGATTTTTGAAAATTTTCAAACTGGCAAAATTTAATTGTGACCCTTGGAATACAGGCAAGCCTTGGGCCTTTGGTGTTATCTGCTTTACTTACCTTTTTGCCAAAAACCAAAACATTCCAAAAGTAAACTCGTTTGTTTCCAGTGATACACCTCTGCAACATTTTGTGAAATACCTTGTGTGGACGCATCTCGAGGGCCTCCGTGCTATAGTTCAGACTCAAAATGTCACGGTTCTGAATCTAATCCCGCAAAGTGCAATGCGAGACCGATAAATCACCAAAGAGTCCAAATCCGGCAAATCGTTTTGGAAAACTGATTTTTAAGAAAGAAGTGCCAAACATAGACTGCTTTGCCAGATACAGAGTCGCCACCTAAATGTTTTATTTTTGGGGGAATTTAGGAAACCCTGACTCGTGCCTAAGGCCACGTGTCCGTCATCACCAAAATTGCCTCGGCTCGGGAACTTGGGTACGATTGGGGAAGGTCATCTATGAGCACCCCTGCTCGCCCGATCAAAGATCGGCCTGTACTAAGCATGATATCTAGTTTTTGAAAACACATGCGTTCTTATTCCGGTGATTAGCCTAGAATTACTGTGTGATGCGCACAGCACATAAGTATAGACTAGATCGCTTAATTTGGAACAAAGCATCGCATATTCGTTTGTTCGGAAATGGTTTTGAGTTTGCTACTCACAAGTAGGCTAAAATGCGGATTTCAATGAATTGTTCCAATTTAAGCAATCCAACCTTCACCCACAGGCATTCAGACAGTTATATCACGTAAGCAATTAGCCTCATGGCAAGCATACTATCATGTTAACACTCACACACATGCAAGATGCTAAAGCATAAACACTCACAGTGTACTCCGAGCCAAAACAAAGAATTAGTTAGTAATCAATGCATGATCCTAATTCATGTTAAGATGGCTAATGCAACACATGCAAAATGCAACTAGAAATAGGCTCGGCTTTTCTAAAATGGCATGTGAATGCAACTAGATAATCATGTACTCAAATCGGTATTGAAATATAATGCAGTTAGCATGATGCGCCGAGCCCGGTGCATGCAATACAATTGAATGGGTGCAAACATGTGAAGCATATGTATGCTAATTGAGACATGCCCTAAACTAACCATCGTAAGCGGATAAGTAAAAGGGAGAAAGACGTGGGGTTGGAAGACATCCACACACTCACGCACACTTATTACAAAATTTTCCCTCTCGACGGAGGGTCCGAAAGAATAATACAAATTGAATAAATAATCAACTACCCTAGCTAATTAATTATTACAAACCCTTAATTAATTAACAAATTAATTACAAAAGGAGGCCGCCGCAGCTCCACCTCGGAATGTTTGAACGATGCATGCTCGATCGCCTCGCTCGGAAACCCGTCGCCATGCCACATGTTGCCTCTGTTTGCACTGTTTTATACCTTTGAAAACTTCAAAAGTCCCTAGGATGCTTCTGAACCACTCCCTGAGCACTATGGGATGTCACTGGCCAAGAGATAGGACCACCGGCCATTGGAAAATGGTTACCGACCATGTGTGAAGCCATCGGCCAACAATGAATAGCCGGTCGACATTTAAGATGGCCGACCGGCCCTATATTCCTGCAGAATCTTGTTTTTGCTGCAGCAGAGGACAGACAGTGCATGGCAAGGTATTTACGAGACAATGTATGCACGACCACCCTCCCTATCATGCTATGAACTCAAGGGAGTGTGGCTCTCGGCCCTCAGGCCACCAATTACGCATTTCAATGCATGGCGGCCAAAGGAGCCAAGTGTGCACATTAGTGTGAAATGGATGCACAAAACACATATAAATGCTTCACATTCTATCATGTTGGATCAAGAATGTTGGCGACCGAGGATTGAGGCACATTTCGTCACTTCGAGTACAAACGTTCCTCGCTCCTCATGTTTGGTTTGACACCCCAAACCAAACACAATGCAATGCACGTATGCCAAAACAATGCAAAGCATACAACCAATGCGATGCAATATGAGCATGCTAACTCAATGCAATGCAATTCTACCTAAGCATGCAAGTTAAGTCAATGTAACATGAACATGCCGAATATGCAACCTAAGCATGCCAAATGCAATAGGACTCAAATATGCACATAAGGCTAAGGTAACAAGCATGTCAAATGCAATGCAACCTAAACCTACAATGCAACAAAATGCAAGCTAGCAAGCATGCAAAATGCAAACTAAGCATATGATGCGATAAGCATGCAACAATTATGCCAACAACGAGCATGCAACAACATGCAATGCGGTAAGCATGCAATCAACAGACAAACAACACGATTCATGGACTTATACTAAAAATGGATGGGCCTCAGCCATACCAAAAACAGTGGCCAAAGTCACGAATTGGGCGCATGGAAATGCAAAACAAACATGAACATGCAAGTGGTCCAACACTTAGGCAACAATGCACAATCTTCAAGCATGAGCAAGATGTGATAAACATGCGAATATGGCAATGCATTAAGCTCTGAAATCATGTGAGGAGTGATGCCAAACCAACCAAACAAAGCAAGTGTAGCCTACAAGGAGGCCTAAAGCTTGAGGCTAGTGAAGGGACTTGAACCAAAGCCACACAAAACAAAGGGCCTATGGTAAGCATGACCCAAAACAATCCTAAAGCATGGCAAAGTAAGCCTAAAACATGCAATGACCAAAGCCAAAATAAGCTAAGACAAAAGGGCAAAAACATGAGGCCTGTTAGGCTACCAAAGAGGTATACACCTAAGACAACCAAACATAACATGTTTTAAGCCAATAAAAACAGAGTTATGGCATGTCAAAATGAGCCCAAAAACCCGCTTAGATGGCATCCCAAAGGCCTAAACATGATGGCATACACAATGACACATTCATGAGGCACAACATACCAACTCTTTAAACCATTAAAGGAGTCACAAGTGCAAGCATAGGAGCATACTATATGGACTGAAATAACATGGCAAGTGATGTCAAGTCACTGAAATGGTCGAAATAGAGCAATGCTAATGGCTCGAACACTCAAAGCTAACAAACTAGAATGCATGGTGGCTATACAAAGCATGGCACATGTGACCCAAGCAACCAAAATTAGACCTCAAGTATGGTAAAACAAAGCTAAAAGCTTCTCAAAGTTAAGTCAAAACATGTAAGCATGATGGTTTAAATGCATGATACATGTTTGGGTAAATAGGAGGATTGCAAGGCAAGTGTGTGGTGCATGCAAGAGACCAGCAAACCAACCCAAAACAGAGGTGTAGCAAGACCAAATAATACCAAATACCCTCTGAAATGGAGCTAAATAAATCTAAGCAAACATGCTACCCTTATGAGCCCTTAATGCAAGCAAATGAGACAAAAGGAGAGAGGGGTGTCCCTTCCTTATTCAAGACCTCAAAACCACTTCTTCACCACTGAAAACCCTCTGGATTTTAGTGGTGAGAAGGTCAAAACAAAAGGGTTCCAAAGCCCAAAGAGGAAGGCACAAAATGAGGCCAAATAAGGCCTAAGAAGGGGTAGACGACCCCCAACCCAAAAGTAACCTTAAACAAACATATTTAGCATATAAAAACAGAACTTTTTTCAGTTAGACACTAAGCTTAAAATAGTATGCAAGTATTGCTAAAAGCTTAAGCAAAAATGGGGAATAAAAGAGTAGTTTCTCACCCTTGAAGAACACTTCAAGAACACCAACTCCAGCACCTCCTTATGATCAAAACCAACTCAAAAACTCTGAAATCAACTCTTTAGCACCTTAGCAACTAAAGAATAGTGTAACACTACGTGTCTTAATGCAAGAATATGAACAAAAAAACACTTAGAGCACTATTACACACACAAATATATATATAGAGAGAGATACAGAGAGAGAGTGATATATATCTTGTATATCAATTTGCTGAACCTCTGAGAAGGGAGAAGGGCCTCCCATCTTATAGAAAATTCAATTTCTAAAGCTTCTAAGAGAAGCTAAACAAGGGGCAAATCCCTTCATACATGTGTATGGAAGGGGGGAATTGTGGATGCCAGCTGTACTAACTGGCATAAAAATATCTGCAAAAGCAGATGAACAGGGTTCGGCCAGCAAAAATGGCCGATTGACCAAAAAAGGTGGCCGATCGACCAACAAAAGTGCCGATCGGCCAATATACTTGGCCAGTGGAAAGAAATCATAGCCGATGGCCTCAATCCTTGGCCGATGGGTTGAGGGGATGGCAAACAAGCCACCTTCTTACCACAGAAGCCAAAAACACAAGTGTTTGGTCCACAACCAAGCACAAAACAAACAAGTTGAGAGATCTTGAGGTAAGACGCGCAACCGAGACCTCCGAGAACTCAAAATGAACACAAACATGGATGATCATCGAGTGTTCAAACGATGACGTCTAAGTCTTGAGGACGGTCAAAAATGGGGTGTCTACACCATGTACCAACGTCGGAAGCTATACACAGGCATACCAGAGAGATGGCTCGAGAGGAAGTGCCCACCATGAGACTAGATGCGTTGGGGGACGACAACGCGGTGGACCTGGCGGAGCAATACAGGACGGAGAAGTGAGCAGGGAGTGAGGGGGAACCGGTGAGGCGACCTCGCTCGTCCACGCTGATAGCGGCTGCAAAGCCAATCAGTCTGGTAAAGCCAGATCACTGGCACATGAAGGCCGACAAATTGACCTTTACCGCGGAGGAGTTGAAGGTCATGCGTGAGAAGTATCAGATTCCCGTGGAAATAGAGTTAAAACTGCCGACATCAAAGGAGAGGCCATCTGACCTCAACCGAGGGAGTTTGCCCTCTACGAAGAGGCGTTAAAGGGGGGTTTGAGGTTGCCACTTCCCCGGATAGTAGTGGACGTTTTGGATCAGCTGGAGGTGGCTCCGGGCCAACTGATGCCCAATGCGTGGAAGATCTTACTGGCCTGTACAAGCGCGTGGCTGCGGCGAACGAGGGGGCTGCAATGATGGTGGACGAGTTTTTTGCATGCTACAAGGCTTCGGGCCAGCAAGAGACTTGGGTCACTTTACAAGTGGCGGCAGGGAAGGGTCTGGCGGCGGGGTTGCCGTCATCAATTAAGGGGTGGAGGCCGCGGTGGTTCTATGTGTCCGCCAACGGGGGAGTAGGAGTGCGCACAGTGTGGAGAGTGCCAACCAAATCGGTGGAGCCAAGGTTGGGGGTAGCGGCAGAGGAGAGGGTGAAGAAGGTGAAGGCATGAAGGGAGAAAGAGGCCGCCAAGTGGGACGACCTCGTTCAGTCCTCAACCTTGTTTGCCTCAAGGCTGGGCCCTCAGCCGACCGGTGGAGATCTTGCGTCGGTAGAACTAGAGGCGAGGAGGAGGGTGCAGGAGGTGGAGGATAGGACGATTTTTGCCAAGGCTAATAAATACAAAGAGTCACAGGTAGGCCGTCCGCTGAAGCTGATCGCAAGGGAAAGAATCCGACCGCGCCCCAAGCCGCTGGGGGAAAAGGACTTGGGTGATTTTGAGCCACGACCGCCCCCAGTGGATCCATTGAAGGAAAGAGGCAACAGGGAGGTGGAGGTTGTGTTGAAGGGGAAGAAGAAGAAGAGGGTGGACAAGGGTGAAGAGGGGCCAGCGTTGAAGAAGATGAAGGAGGGGGTGGCGGAGGTCGCCCCAGAGGTGGTGCTGGAGGAGACAATGGGTGGGGTGGGGAATGCCATGGACCCCGAAACACAAGTGGAAGGTGGGGTGACTAGCCTTGAGCAGGGGGCAGAGCAACAGCCCAAGGGAGGTCCTATGTCCCAAGGAGAAGGAGAGAGGGCCAGGTTGAAGACCGCCATTTACCACGCTCTAGTAGTGTCCGGGTGACTGGAGGGAGAAGGAAGCGAAGCCAGGACTGCTGCCGATCGGCTCTTCGGAGTAGTAGGGACGCGGCCGTACGTTCGCTGGCAAGTTTCACAGAGGCCAAACTGCTAAGGGGTTGTGCTTGGCCTAGATGGAGGCGACGGCCTTAGCAGAAGCCTTACTGAAGAAAGTGGCATTCGCAAAAGGTGAAGTTGAGCCACTGAAGGGAAAGCTGGAGGAGGTGAAGGCCCAGCTTGAAAATTTAAGGAGGGAGACCGGGGGGTGGAGGAAAGCCACGCGGAGTGCGTGTGTTAGGGGGCTGGAGTATGCCCAGAATGCCAAGAAGATGGAGGTGTTGGCGATGGTGCAGGGCTATTCAGCAGACCGTACTAATGCTGAGCTGCTCACGACCAAGTTGGAGCTGGAGACGGAATGCCGCAAGGTGGTGTCGAAGATCTACACGCTCAGTCGATCAAAGAAAAGGAAGAAGCAGATCAAAAGATCGCTGAGTTGGAGAGGGCACTGGCGAACGAGTAGGCAGAGAAGGCGGGGTTGGAGAAAGCCTTGGAAGAGGAGAAGACCAAGTTGGCATCTGAGAGGGCGGCGTACCCCGACCTATGTATTGCAGCAGTAGAGCAGTTCAAGGGGTCCGCCGACTTCCATATGGCTATTGATGCCTGTAGACGTCCCGAACGCCCCGGGAGGGTTAAGTCCCGTTCCGTTCATATTGGGTCACTACAGTTCAAGGACTCAATGTCACGGTTCTTAATCTTGAACCAAAGAGTCTAAATCCGGCAAATCTTTTGAAAACAAATTTTTTGAAAAGAAGTACCAAACATGGACTGCTTTGCCAGATACAGAGTCGCCACCTAAATATTTTTTAATGGGAAATTTAGGAAACCCTGACTCGTGCCAAACGCCAGTGTCCGTCCATCACCAAGTTGCCTCGGCTCGGGAAACTTGGGTACGATTGGAAAGGTCACTTCGTGAGCACCCCCGTTCGCCCGGTCAAAGCGCCTCTACTAACCATGATATCTGATTTTGAAAACATTGTGCGTCCTTATTCCGGTTATTCGCCTAGGTTACTATATGATGCGCACAGCATACAAGTACAGACTGAGTCGTCTGAATTGGAACAAAACACTTCATGTTTGTTGTGAAAATGGTTTGATGGTGCTACCCGCAGCTAGGCTAAGACGGATTTGCCACCTCGGGTGGGCTTAGAAACATGGTTTTGCCACTATCTAGTGGGCTTAAAACAACATTGATGAATTGTTCCAATCCAAATAACCAACCTCCACCCACAGGCATTCAAGCAGGTATATCATATAAGCAGTTAGCCTCATGGTAAGCATGCTATTCATGGCAGTCACTCACACCATGCAAGGATGCTAAAGCATAAAACTCACGGAGTACTCCCAGCCAAAACAGAAGCTCATTAGAAATCCATGCATGATCCTAGATACACAGAATTGCCTAATGCAACACATGCAAAGATGCAAACTATAGCAGGCTCGGCTATTCTAAACATGGCATATGGAATGCTACAGTTATCATGTATTCAACTTGGAATTGAAATACAAATGCAGTTAGTATGGTGCGCCGAGCCCGGTGCATGCAAGACAGATGAATGAATGCAAACATGCTATCATACTGTATGCTAATTGAAATATGCCCTAATCTAACCATCATAAGCAGGTAAATAAAAGGGAAGAAAGATGTGGGGTTGGAAGACATACATCACACGCACGCACACTTATTACAGTTGTGCCCTCGCGCAGAGGGTCCGAATAAATATATAGTCCCGAATAATACAGTCCAAATAACGCAGTCCAAATATGTACAAATCCCTAATTAATTTACAAATTAACTAAGAAAACTGTAAAACTGGCATGCAAGCCAGGGACTGCCTTGATTCCGCTCCAGGTGATGAATGATGCATGTTCGGGCTGCCTTGCGCGGAAATCCACTGGGATGCCCCAATTAGCCTCTGTTTTGCAATTGTTCTTGGAAAGCGCGTCGAGCCTCGGAAGACTGCTGATTCTTGATTTTGCTGCAACAGAGAGCAGGAAAGGGGCATAGCAATGTATTTTCACAAATATATGCATGCCTCGATCCTCGTGCCACCAATCACGCATCTCGATGCATGATGGCCGAGGAGTCGAATTGCACAACTCAATATGAAATGAATGCATATGAAAATACAACAAAACCTAACTCCATCATGGATAATCCGGAGTGTCGGTGACTGGGGAATTGAGACACGTTCCGTCACTCGGAGTACGGAACGCACCTCGTTTCCCGTGCCGGGGCTAACTCCTATCTCGGACACGATGCAATATGCATGATATGCATGAAATGCAACTAAGATGCAACCTAACATGCGAAAGACTATGAAATGGCATACACAATGCTCTAATATACAATCTAGCATACACAATGCTATGGAATGAAATGGCATACGCAATGCACAATGGACTTACACTAACATGAGTGGACCTCAGCCACACTCACACAAGAGGCCATCAGATGAAAACAAGACAACTCGAAATGCGTGCACGCATGCACGCAAACTGAGGACGACCCTCAAGCACCAAATGCCACTCTAACAAGACATGGCAGGACATGGAATAGGTATGAAAACATGCAAAAATCAGTGGCAAAATGAGATG
>JAPPVO010004195.1:0-35528 GCA_030407325.1 Camellia japonica | reverse complement strand
AGTACTGATGTAGTATCTCGGCCAGACCTAGGTTCAGACCGGTTTGTTGGTTCAGAGCATCTATGCCCATTATTATTCGGTGGTGTTAGTGGAGAGTTGAGTTGGGCAAAGTCTAGTCTGCCTAAGAAATTCACATATAAGGGGCTGAACTGGGAACCTGAGTCCGGTCTCGATATTGACTTGGAGGGTGAATGGCACGAAGCCTTCTTCATCCCAGGGGTCTACTCCTTTTTCGGCTAAAGTAAGGTTTACATCGGCTGGAATGTTGAAATCCTTACGGAATTCGGCCAGGCCTCCTGGGGTGTCTACTAAGAATCTGTACTTCCCCATTATTCTATAACTTAGGAATAACTTATTGCGGTTGAGTAAGTGTGCTCAGTAGCTCGGCTGAGCACAATGAAGTGCCTGGAGACCTAAGTCTGCAAGGTGGAAAACAAGGTGTTAAGCACAGATTGAGACCGTGCTACACAAAACAAAACAAGATAAGAAGTCCTGCTTCGGCTACGCAGTATACTACGGGATCTACTTCGGTTTTGTTGAGGTGATTATTATCTCGGTTTGCAAAGGATCATTTATCTCGGTTTGACAGGGCATTGGGTTAGCTCAGTTTTACTATTGGTTTCGATATTCCGGCTGAACGTCAAGGGGCAGCTTTCTGAGTTCGGCTTGGGAAAACAGAAAGCTGGCTTGGCCCCTGAAGTTTTAGCTCGGTCGTGTGCTCATAAGTGGCTAGTTCGGTGGGTTTTCATTTCGGTTATTGTGGATCAGTTGATGGCCTTGTGAAACTACTGTGGTATGTTCTAAATTCTAGTTCGGTTTCAGTCTGCCTAGATTTTTGCATAGCAAGAACAGTATTCCAGTTCGGTTGAAGCATGTACAAAGATCAAAGAGGTGTTCTACTAGCTAAATCAGTATGTTCAAGGTGTTCTTGTGAAGTACTTCAGAAAGTACAGATATGGTGGAAAACAAACAAAGTGTTTCGCAGCAACACATAACATTGACAACTATGGACTGAAACGAAAGCAAAAAAAACAGATAAACAAAGAACAGATTCGTGTGTTTACCTGGTAGAGAAGCAGAGGATGAAGAGGAAGAACGGCAACAATAATGGAGGGCACGAGCTCTTGAGTTGCAGGAAGTAAGGCAAAAACGAGAGAGAAAGAAGATAAACAGAGTATGGGATGATTTTTGAAATCGAGAAGTTTGTTTTGTGTAAAAGGCAAAAAGGCGGGACTGTTCAAATGTTACGAAGTACGAGGGACGGCGTTACAGCTGGAGCTGGCCAATCGGGGTTTGCCACGTATCATTGGAAGGACAATCGATTCAGTTTCTGCAAACTGAAGAGACGTTTGACCGGACGTGCATAGCTCGGCTTAAGTTTAGCTCGGCTGGAGAAGCTAACTGGTTTTTAGCTCGGCTGGAGAAGCTAAAAGGGTTTTAGCTCGGCCGGAGCAACTAGGGGATTGCAGCTCGGCTGGATAAGCTCAAAACTTTAGCTCGGTTTATAGGCAGGTAATCCCTATCATGCAGTGCAGATGGAATTAAGGGGCAATTGAGAGGGTAATTTATATGCAAAATTGGGCCGAGCTGGGTATCGGGCCGTGGTGGGCCGCAGTACGGAGGGCCGAATAGAATGTGCATATAAGTTTACTCCGGTCTGAGGAAATAGCCCTGAGTTGCACCGGTTGCGACCGTGGTAGATAGTCCGGTCGCATAAGGTTCGTTTCTACTTCGGCTGGGAAGTGTGCTGTTTGGTAGTTCGGTCGTCATTTGTTAGTTCGGTCATAGCATATGGAAACCGAGGTGTGCTAAGTCCTAGAGAGGACTTAGTTCGGCTCGACTCTCTTAATGATTAGCTCGGTCTTGGCATGGGAAAGCCGAGGTAAGAGAAAGGAAAGTTAGTGCCGAAATAATGGTTACTTCGGTCGTGTGATAGTTCGGCCATAAAAGAACTATCTCACTCGGTTTAAGCAGTAAGGAGGGTGTTGGAGGATAAGCATTATCTTCCAGGAGTATGAATCCTAGGAGGACTCTACGCATGGAGGAGTAATCCTAGAAGGACTCTACTTGGGGGAATAAGAGTCCTACCAGGATTGTGCCACGCGAAACCTATATAAGCTCACCAATATCACCTTTGGAGAGGTAATGCAACTTTACTCCTGAATTCATAGAGCTTCTGTCTATTTGTCAAGCTTTCTGACTTAGGCATCGGAGAGGTTTCCGGCACACACCCGCCGGCTAGCTCACGTGTGTATTTTCAGGTGGTTGAACGACGTCGTACGGAGGAGCGCAGACTTGGTCAACAGGATTATACGAGAAGGTGTATTTCTTTCCCGTACAATAAAAATTAACATTTATTATCTGTAAAATTTTTTAATTTTTTATTGACACGCTTGAATTATATTCCTAACATTTAAAGTATGAAAAATAGTCAACAGAAATATTATACTCCCTCCGTCCCAAAATAATGGTCCCTTTTGGGGAATCCAACTTTTTTTGGTAGTACAATTATTGCATTTGAAAAAGTTGATTTTCCAAAATTATCCTTTTGATAGTACATTTTTGGGAATATCAATGTCATAATTGTACTTTTTATATTGTTTATTAATTTAAAAGAAGGGCAAAATAGGAAATTTATATTATTTTTGTTCTTGATTTTTGAAGAGGGACTAATATTTTAGGACGGAGGGAGTATATATATTTAAAGGTCTAGTTAACAAATTGTCTCTAAATATAAGAAAATATTATAAAAACGAAAATGCGAGAAACTTTCTAGTAATTTGGAAACAATATTCATTGGATTTTTAAAAGTTACAATTTCTAAATTTTTTTCACATTAAATAATGCTCAATGAACACTTACTAGCATTTATCATGGTTAAAATGGTCTATCTCACAAAACCTGTAACGCCCTCAAAAAAATACATAAAACCTATTAGTTTAGACATGCAATGATATAAGAGAGATTAACGCCTTTCTATTCATCAGAGTAGTTCTTACAACAGTATTACATGTTAATAACAAAAGCAATGCCCTAAGGATTTACAGCTTTCCAAGTCAACACTTGGTTACAAAAAGAAGAGTACTATCTCTATACAAAATTAGCCCTTGGCTTGATATACATGTAATACAAACAAAATAATCAGAAAGAGTCTTTAACTCCCAGAACCATCCAAGCTATGTCCTTGGAGGTGGCATGCTACCTATACCTGAAAATGATGTCCCATATAGGGTGAGCCAATACCCAGTAGAGATATGCTAAACACAATATGAACAGTAACTAAGACATTAGCAATTGATAAATGTTTAACTCACATAAGCCAACTCATACACCATTTTCATTACTTGACAAATATGTCCACGTTTCATTTCATTATCCATTTCTTATCAAATTCACAATTCACAACTACGGCTCAGAACCTGACCCACAATTTAAATGAGACAGTGACCCATATTAAACATTTCCCATCTTACAATAGATAAGCATGCTAGCTGTATCAACACCTCGATAGATAAGCATATAAGTTATATCAACAATTCAATAGATAAGCACATAAGCTGTATCCACACTTCAACAGATAAGCATATGAGCTATATCAACACTTCCATAGATAAGCAATATGAGCTATATCAACACAAAAAAAAAAATTGCTAAGCATCTGAGCTATAACGCCCTCAAATAAGCCCATAATATATAACAGTAGCATGCATTGATAAAAGAAATCCAATCATTATCTCATTCATCAGAGTATCATTATTGAAGGATCACATGTAACATCAAAATAAATGCCCTATGGGCTTACATCTTTCCAAGCTTAACACTTGGGCACAAAAATGTGAGTACTAACTCAACTACAATTCAGCCCTTGGCTTGAGTTTACATGTAATATCAAATAAACTGAAATAACAACTAATCTAAACAGAGTCTTCAACTCTAAATCCTTCCAAGCTAATTCCTTGGAGGTAGCACATCACCTGGACCTGAAAATGATGTTCCCGTATAGGGTGAGCCACAGCCCAGTAGAAATACTAAACCAAATATAAGCATTGAATAAAGCAATAGCATTCGATAGATGGTTAACCAAGATAATCAATTACATCATTATACAGTCTCATGACACTAATGTTATGACACGTTTCACTTTCCATTATTATCAATATGGCTCAGAACCTGGCCAAACTATAACAGTGAGACTACATCTCACATTAACAATATTTCCAATTCAATGGGATATCAAATCATGTTAAACATTTCTTATTTCATAATGGATACACATGTTGGTGTTGTATCAACCTTAACCAAAATTCACTTCCATACTTCCCAATTGATACACATTTTAGTGATGTATCAATAATATGTAAAAACACTTCCATAAATCAATAAGCACACATATTAGTGGTGCTAATGGAGTCCATCCCCTATCTCCTCCCAAACAATATCCGGTTTAGGAGTCCATCCCCTATTCCTCCCAAACCGTGGAGTACATCCCCTATCCTCCCAACAATATGCATATACAATGTATTAAACACTTGCCATATACAATACTCAATCAATACATGTATTTTTCTGTATTAATTCAACAGTCAAAATCTGACTTAACCAATGTGATTAGTTTCAGTTTTCCCTAATCCACATGCAATGTCTACAACAATCACGACTATCCTCCACCGATAGCCCAAAACAATTATCTCTAAACAGGAAATAAATGTATCAACAAAATAAATTTAACATTTTCAGGTGAGTTAATTAAACTATCAACTACACCATAATCTATAATTTCCCAATTCATGAATTCAACTAAATTCCCCAATTTTCCTTAAATTAATTATACAAATTAATTTATTACAACAACTAGGGTTTTTCCCAAAATTACCAAACAACCCCAACATATCAAAATACCAAAACTTAGAACAAACCTATAATATGGAGTAGGAAATCCCTACCTCGAATGAAGAACCGAATGGAGAAGATGGAGATGATGACCCAAAATCCAAAGTGCTCCAAACCGCCAAACGCTCAGATTAAAACGAAGCTCTCGACTCACTCTATCTTTTTAATAAAGAGCCTAGGGTAGAAACACCCTAAAAGTAGATGAAACCTAAGAGAGAAGGTGTGTAGGGAGAGAGAGAAGACGGTTCTAGGGTTTTAAAATCAAAAGGGGGATGAAAAGTGATCCAAAAAGTCGGATCTCGCTTTATATAAGAGTCGCCCGCTCGAGCGTGGAAACCCCGCTCGAGCGTCACTCACAGACTCCCGCTCGAGCGTCAAAAATCCCGCTCGAGCGGCGGATACACACTCCCAGAACTTTTGCTGAACCAGGTCCCCGCTCGAGCGTAAAACTCCCCGCTCGAGCGTCACACACAAACTCACGCTCGAGCGTCAAAACCCGCTCGAGCGTCCAACACTGCAGGGGAAATACTGGAAGATGGAAAATCACGCTCGAGCGTCAAAACTCCCGCTCGAGCGGAGAAGCAACAACAAAGGGCCCGCTCGAGCGTCAAAAGCTCCGCTCGAGCGTGAAGGCAAAAATCTGGGCAACTACCCTTGGTTTCTAAGTTCAACCAACCTGTAACAAACCTGCCCAACACATCCTATAACTCAAAAATAAGGAATTAAAGGACGACAACAACAAATATATAGTAACGGGATCCACGGAACCTAAGTCCGGATACAACAACCAAATGGGAAAAGACCGGGGTCGCTATAACCTCCCCCCCTTAAAGAATTTCGTCCCCGAAATTAAGCATAAGTTTTCAAAAACAGGTTTTTCTCTTTCCAACAATATGACATTTCAATAATAAACAACTGACCCAATACCGGTCATTCATCTCTTATCAAGAGGCATCTCACAATATGTAAAACAACATATATTTCAACTTGCATCAACATGCATTTCTTTCAATTTCAACATTTTCAATCTATAAGATTCCCATTTCGTATCATATTCAATGTTCATGATACTTCCAATTATACAATATATTCAACATATGCAATGTTCCATTAAACTTCCATTTGAGGCAAGTTTCAAAATTCTTCCATTAAACCAAAACATTTCAATGTTTTACAACTTAAGACATATATAATGTTCTTAAGTCAAAATATTAAAATCAATAATGATTACACATAACAAACATGTCCGGATATTTCTCGCGGACTTCCAACTCACGTTCCCAAGTGGCTTCCTCCACTCCGTGATGTTTCCACAAAACTTTACCAAAGGGATGGTCTTGCCTCGCAAAACTTGATCCCGCCTATCCAAGACCCGAACCGGTCTCTCCTCATACGAGACATCCTCATCTCTAAGTCGGTCCAATCCAACACATGTGATGGATCCGGCTCATACTTCCGAAGCATACTCACATGAAACACGTCATGAACTCCGGATAACTGCGGTGGCAAAGCTAAACGATAGGCAGCCTCGCCAATCCTCTCAAGGATCTCAAAAGGCCAATAAACCGAGGGGACAACTTCCCGCTCTTCCCAAACCTCATCAATCCCCGCCTAGGTGATATTTTCAGAAAGATATGATCACCCACCTCAAACACCAAAGGTCTCCTCCTACAGTCGGCATAAGATTTCTGACGACTCTGGGCTGTAACAAGCCTCCTATGGATAAGCTCCACTTTCTCCGTCGTTTCCCTCACCAACTCCGGACCCAACAAAGATGCATCACCCACCTCGGCCCAACAAACTGGATACCTACACGGTCGGCCATACAAGGCCTCAAACGGTGCCATACCGATACTAGACTGGAAACTGTTGTTGTAGGCAAACTCCACCAAAGGCAAGTGCCTCTCCCACGACCCACTGAAATCAAGAACACAACCCCGAAGCATATCCTCAAGGATCTGAATAGTACGCTCGGACTGCCCGTCAGTCTGAGGATGATAAGCCGTGCTAAAGGTCAACTTAGTGCCTAAGGCACTCTGCAAACTCTGCCACAACCTAGCAGTAAAACGAGGCTATCTACGAGTCTCTATGAGACGATCGTCACTGGGACCCCGTGCAACCTCACTATGTCCCGAATATACAAGTCGGCAAGATGATCTACCGAATCTCTCACGCGCATAGGAATGAAGTGCGCCGACTTAGTCAACCGGTCTACAACCACCCAAATAGCATCACTACCCCGCTGAGTCCTCGGAAGACCTACAACGAAGTCCATAGTGACATGCTCCCACTTCCACTCGGCAATAGGCAAGGGTTGTAACAAACCCGCTGGCCTCTGATGCTCGGCCTTCACTTGCTGACAAGTAAGGCACTTAGACACGAAAGCTGCCACATCTCTCTTCATACCCCGCCACCAAAACTGGCGACCCAAATCCCGATACATCTTAGTGCCTCCCGGATGCACCGCAAGGCGTGAATGATGAAACTCTCGGAGTACCTCCTCTCGGCAAGACTCCGGCACAAACAGACGGTCTCGGTATCTCACACTGGTCGGGATACACCGTCAAACCCTTCTCAACCTTCCCATTGGAGATCTTCTCTCGGAGAGATTCCACCTCAAGGTCACCTCTCTGTGCCTCTAACACTCGAGTCACAAGTGTAGGCTGCGCAACAACAGAAAACAAGGCCGCAGCCTCAACGGATTCGCCCAGAAGCAAATCAAACTCCCCAAGTGCACCCAACATCTCCCATTCCCGGATGGCTATACTAGCTATGTCACCAACAGATTTCCTGCTAAGGGCATCGGCCACCACATTGGCCTTCCCCGGATGATAATGCAACTCGAAGTCATAATCCTCAATGAACTCCATCCACCTCCTCTGCCTCAAGTTCAAGTCTTTCTGTGTAAACAGATATTTCAGACTCTTATGATCCGAGAATACCTCGAATCTCTCACCATAAAGGTAATGCCTCCAAATCTTCAAGGCAAAGATCACAGCTGCTAACTCTAGGTCATGGGTAGGGTAATTCTTCTCGTGTATTTTCAACTGACGTGAGCCATAGGCTACCACTTTCCCCTCTTGCATCAACACACAACCCAAACCCTCTCGTGAGGCATCACAATAGACTGCATAACCCAACCCTCTCTCCGGAATAATCAAGACCGGAGCGGTGGTCATCTAACTTTCAACTCTGGAACGACTTTTCACAAGTCTCACTCCATACAAATTTGACTCCCTTCCGAGTCAATCTAGTCAACGGCGAAGCTAACCTGGAGAAATCCTTCACAAACCGTCGGTAGTACCCAGCTAATCCCAGAAAACTGCGGATCTCAAACACACTCTTAGGCTGTGCCCAATCTTGCACTGCCTCAATTTGGATGTATCAACAGACACCCCTTCCCCGGAAACCACATGGCCTAAGAACTTGACTTCCTCTAGCCAGAACTCACACTTCCCAAACTTAGCATAAAGCTTATGGGCTCTAAGTAACTCAAGCACCACTCTCAAGTGCTCCTCGTGCTCCTCCTCTGAAGGTGAATAGATAAGAATGTCGTCTACAAAGACGACTACAAAACGATCCAAGAATTCCCGGAATATCCGGTTCATCAAGTCCATAAAGACTGCGGTGCATTGGTGAGCCCAAATGGCATCACCAGAAACTCATAGTGGCCATACCGCGTACGGAATGCCGTCTTCGGAATATCCTCCTCCCTGACTCTCAACTGGTGGTAACCCGATCTCAAATCTATCTTAGAGAAACAACGGGAACCCTTCAACTGATCGAACAGATCATCTATACGAGGCATAGGGTACTTATTCTTGACCGTAGCCCGATTCAACTTCCGGTAATCGATACACAGTCTCAAAGCACCACCTTTCTTCTTAGCAAAGAGGGCCGGTGCTCCCCACGGCGAAACACTAGGACGTATATAGCCCTTATCTAGCAACTCCTGGAGTTGGATCTTCAACTCAACTAACTCGGCTGGGGCAAAACGATAAGGTGCCATAGAAATCGGCGCCGTGCCGGGCACTAAGTCAATAGAGAACTCAATCTCTCTGTGAGGTGGCAAACTAACAAGGTCCTCGGGAAAGACGTCCGAGTACTCACAAACCACTCTTGGCAACACAGTCTGGGTCTCATCACACTCACCACTCTCAAAGCTAGCAAGTAGACCACTAAGCTCACTCCGCCCTCGCGGATCATACCCGGTGGCAAAACACTACCAACCCGGTCCCCCAAGAAATGGAAACATTCCCCGCTCACGGTACAACAAGTGACCCTCTGGCGGTAGCAATCAATAACTGCCCGGTATGACGATAACCAGTCCATACCCAAAATAACATCAAAGCCCTTCATGGGCATAACTACAAAAGGAAACGGAAGCCTATGATCGGTGACCTCTATATCACAACCCCTAACACCTTGTTTCAAGATCAATTCACCCCCAAGGGTGACACTACACAAATAGGAGATGCTAACTGTGCTAACTCCAACTCCAAAACAGATGCAAATGCAGCAGACACAAAGGAATGAGATGCACCCGTATCAATCAATACACTAGCAACCGAATTGCAAAACAAGAAGGTACCTCTCACAACTGATGGAGCCGGTACAAGATCCTGCGCGGTAACAGCATACACGCGCCCAGACGTCTCTGATCAACCTGCTCACCCCTAGGAGCATAAGACTGCTGCACAGACTGGGACGATGAAGCCCCCTGATTGGCCCTCGAGGCCTGAACTGACTGAGCTGGCTGATGACTCTGAGTCTGCCTCAAACCAGATGCACCAGATGTGCCACTCAACTGCGGGCAAAACCTCTTCATGTGCCCTGCCTGACCACACTGAAAACAAGAGAGCGGCTGGCCTCTACCCTGACTCTGGCTCTGAGATCGAGCCGAAGATGACGCTGCTCTCTGTCCTCCTCCCTTCTGCGGGCAAGCTGGAGACTTGTGGCCCAGCTGACCACACTTGAAACAGGTAATGTCTCCCTGGCTGCCTTTCCCAGAACTAGCACTCGGCACAGGAAAAGTCGATCTAGAAAAGCTACCTGAGACTGCTGAGGGTTAAAACCCTTCTGTCTCCTACCATCACTCTGGCCATCCTGACTCCTCTTGGAGCCTTTCTGCCCTTCCTCCTCCTCCTGCATCATGATCTCCATATGGGCTGCAGCATCAACCAGACGCCCATAATCTCGAATCATAGACCCTAAACTCTCACTTGAGGCCGCCTCAACTTCTTCTCGAACTCAATACAACGGCGTTCCTCAGACGCCACCAACTCAGGTGCAAACCTGGACAAGCTAGTAAATGCGGCCTCAAACTCGGCCACTGAAGAACTGCTTAAGCTGGCAGAACTGATCTCTCAACCTCTCCTTAACAGCTGGAGACAGGAACTTCTCCTGGAAAGCGTCACAAAAGCCTTCCAAGTCCCTCCTATACGACTCTTAGTGAACTTCCACCACTGACCCGCATCCCCCTTAAGCTGGAAAGATGCCAAGGTCACCTTCAGTACCTCGTCTTCGATGCCTAGCATCTCAAACGTCTTCGTTGTCTGTTCGAGCCATTCATCTGCCTTAAGTGGCTCTTTAGGATCACCTAAAAATTCGTCCGGGTTAGACCGGAAGAACTCCCTCTTCAGAAAAGAAGGCCCTGCATCCGCAACATGAACTGAGCCTGATTCTCAGCTCTGAGAATGCCTACTGACTCCCTGAATGCCCCTGCTATCTCTCGGGCCAAAGCGCCCATAGCCTGCTGGCCTACCGGCTCGGCCACATTGGCCTGGCCAACTCCCTCCTGTACTGCCGGAATCTCATCCGGTATAGGCATCTCCTGCCCACCACGCCTACCACGTACCGTCCACGTCCTCGTCCTGACATCCTAATAAAGGTAACAAAGACGTTAGCACATTAATAAGTGTGCCAAAACTATAACACTTGCGTCCTAATGCATTGGACAACAATAATTCACTCCACGTAAGCACATAATCACATAAGCACCTACGAATTTCATTCCTGGATAATGATAGTCCCGAGGCGTCACTAAGTTCCGGTTGGAAACAACATTGATCAAGTGCCTTTCCAACAAGACTTTCAGAAACTCAAGGGTCCAATCAACATCCTAGAAACTACATTCCATACCCACATAGTCACATAAACATGTTATCATATAAGCATATAACAGTACATCTAAGTCTCTATCAAGCGAGACGAACCCATTGTGATACTAATCACTTCCCACGTACCCAAAGTATTCGAACCCGGTACGCTCTGATACCAAGTTGTAACGCCCTCAAAATAAACCCATAATATATATAACAGTAGCATGCATTGATAAAAGAAAACCAATCATTATCTCATTCATCAGAGTATCATTATTGAAGGATATCACATGTAACATCAAAATAAATGCCCTATGGGCTTACATCTTTCCAAGCTTAACACTTGGGCACAAAAAAATGTGAGTACTAACTCAACTACAAGTTCAGCCCTTGGCTTGAGTTTACATGTAATATCAAATAAACTGAAATAACAACTAATCTAAACAGAGTCTTCAACTCTAAATCCTTCCAAGCTAATTCCTTGGAGGTAGCACATCACCTGGACCTGAAAATGATGTTCCCGTATAGGGTGAGCCACAGCCCAGTAGAAATATACTAAACCAAATATAAGCATTGAATAAAGCAATAGCATTCGATAGATGGTTAACCAAGATAATCAATTACATCATTATACAGTCTCATGACACTAATGTCTATGACACGTTTCACTTTCTATTATTATCAATATGGCTCAGAACCTGGCCAAACTATAACAGTGAGACTACATCTCACATTAACAATATTTCCAATTCAATGGGGTATCAAATCATGTTAAACATTTCTTATGTCATAATGGATACACATGTTGGTGTTGTATCAACCTCAACCAAAATTCACTTCCATACTTTCCAATTGATACACATTTTAGTGATGTATCAATAACATGTAAAAACACTTCCATAAATCAATAAGCACACATATTAGTGGTGCTAATGGAGTCCATCCCCTATCTCCTCCCAAACAATATCCGGTTTAGGAGTCCATCCCCTATCTCCTCCCAAACCGTGGAGTACATCCCCTATCTCCTCCCAACAATATGCATATACAATGTATTAAACACTTGCCATATACAATACTCAATCAATACATGTATTTTCTGTATTAATTCAACAGTCAAAATAATGACTTAACCAATGTGATTAGTTTCAGTTTTCCCTAATCCACATGCAATGTCTACAACAATCACGACTATCCTCCACCGATAGCCCAAAACAATTATCTCTAAACAGGAAATAAATGTACAACAAATGTAAACTAACATTTCAGGTGTGTATTAAACTATCAACTACACCATAATCTATAATTTCCCAATTCATGAATTCAACTAAATTCCCCAATTTTCCTTAAATTAATTATACAAATTAATTTATTACAACAACTAGGGTTTTTCCCAAAATTACCAAACAACCCCAACATATCAAAATACCAAAACTTAGAACAACACCTATAATATGGAGTAGGAAATCCCTACCTCGAGTAAATAACCGAATGGAGAAGAGAGAGATGATGACCCAAAATCCAAAGTGCTCCAAACCGCCAAACGCTCAGATTAAAACGAAGCTCTCGACTCCTATCTTTTTAATAAAGAGCCTAGGGTAGAAAACACCCTAAAAGTAGATGAAACCTAAGAGAGAAGGTGTGTAGGGAGAGAGAGAAGACGGTTCTAGGGTTTTAAAATCAAAAGGATGAAAAGTGATCCAAAAAGTCGGATCTCGACTTATATAAGAGTCGCCCCGCTCGAGCGTGGAAACCCCGCTCCGATCACTCACAGACTCCGCTCGAGCGTCAAAAATCCCGCTCGAGCGGCGGATACACACTCCAGAACTTTTGCTGAACCAGGTCCCCGCTCGAGCGTAAAACTTCCCGCTCGAGCGTCACACACAAACTCACGCTCGAGTGTCAAAACGCCCGCTCGAGCGTCCAACACTGCAGGGGAAAGTACTGGGAGATGGAAAATCATGCTTGAGCGTAAAACTCCCGCTCAGCGGAGAGCAACAACTAAGGGCCCGCTCGAGCGTCAAAAGCTCCGCTCGAGCGTGAAGGCAAAAATCTGGGCAACTACCCTTGGTTTCTAAGTTCAACCAACCTGTAACAAACCTGCCCAACACATCCCATAACTCAAAAATAAGGAATTAAAGGACGATAACAGCAAATATATGGTAACGGGATCCACGGAACCTAAGTCCGGATACAACAACCAAATGGGCAAGACCGGGGTCGCTATGTATCAACGGCGTCCATCCCCTATCTCTCCAAACAACATCCAGTTTAGAGGTTGTAGACACCCCATTTTGACCGGCCCTAAGACTTGGGCATTTTATTTTGACCAACCTCACCCATTTTGGCCATCACTAATATTTTGGTAATTTGTAGTGTTTTATAATTTTATGTGTGTATATTAAATTAGGTGTGTGCATATGATAACTATTTTTAAAAACAAAACAAAAAATATATATAAATAATAAAACAAAAAATAAAAAAAATAGAAAATAAAAAATAAAAAATAAAAACAAAATGGGCGGTGGCTTTTATGAAGTGGGTTTAGATGGTGGAGGCACTATGTTTTAAAAACAAAAAGGGGCGTGGGTTGATTTCAAAGATAGGGTTTTGGTGGGTGGTCTTACAGCAAAGAAAAAAAAAAAGGGAAGAGTGATTGGTGTGCATAATGATAAAAAGAGGGGAGCAAGTTAGTGGCCAGCCAAAAGAAAAGGAAAAAAAGAAGAGGCCTGTTCAATTAGTGAATTTGAGTGGGGTTGTTGAGAGAAATAAAATACAAGAAAGGAGGTTTTAGTGAAGGAGGTGGAAAGGAGAAGATCCACTCAATCTCTCTCTCTCTCATAGAACTTAAGAGACCTATTTCTAAAGACAATAGGGGCAGGAGAGACGAGACACGGTTTAAAGGGGAAGAACACACCCACACACAGACACAGGTCTGGGGAAGTTTTGGAGGTGTTGAAAATGTAAAAAGGCCACAATAAGGGGTGAAGAATACACGGTTTTGTGGGAAAGAGAAGGAGGTTTGAGAACAAAAAAATGGGTTGATGAGGGAGAGAGACCATACACGGGTTGAGGGAGCAGATTACATACACATATGGAGAACATACACGGCTATCTTCATGCACCATCTTCACCAACCCATGACCACCATACACAACACACCAACCCTCATGCATAACACCTCACCATCTTTCACCCATGACCACCATACACAACACACCAACCCTCATGCATAACACCTCACCATCTTTCACCCAGCACCACCGGCAGCGGCCAACCCCTCTCACCATGCACCACCACCAGCCACCACCACTAGCAGCACACCTCACAGCTCACGGTTGGCCACCCACCAACCCACCATGATCACAAACCCAACACATACTCACTAAACACTCCCACACCTCTCTCTCTCTCTAGAGACCACGGCCTTCATCTTCTCCCTCACGGCTCCATCACCCACTCTTCACCAAACCAGCCACTTCTCTCTCTCGAACTCACCCATCTCTCTCTCTCTACATACGGGTTAGAGACCGCCATAACACCACACACCCCCACCAGCCCATGCATACACCCCCACGCCCAGCACAACCCAGTACTGTCAACACACAAACCCACTCATCAACCCACATGGCTCTCTCTCTTCTCTCTAAACCATCAACCCAGCCATAACACCACACACCCACACCAGCCATGCATACACCCACGGCCCAGCACCAACCCAGCACTGTCAACACACAAACCCACTCATCAAGCCACCTAGCTCTCTCTCTTCACCCTCTCGGCACCTCTTTCCCTCACCTCTCTCTCTCTAGAAACCCATGCTCACCTCCCATGCATGCTTCACCTTCCCAAGTCCAGTACACCACCCGTGTACAACCCATGCACACCCAACCCACATGCACACGGGCAGACCCAATCTCTCTCTCTCTCTCTCTCGGCTTCGAGAGAGAAAAGGTGGCCCTCCATTGAAGATGAATTGAGTACATGGGCTGAGGTGTGCAAGTCTGCCGGATGGAAGATTTTATTTTATTTTGAGTGTTTGTGAGGATTTTATTTTATTTTATCTCTCCCTCATTTGGACTTGTAATATTCAACGTGTTGTAATAATTCCCCCACCCCGCTTCTTTCTATCCCGTTCTTTTATCGCTTTCCCTAACTGTGTGTATGTATATATCTTGACATGCCATGCATATCCCTGCTTTACATCCATGATCCATGCATAAGATTTGGCTAATTTTGCATCTTTATGCTTCAATTGATTATCCCATGATTTTATGCGCTACCTCATGTTATCGAGATGATTCACATGCCATATTCTAGAAGCCAAATTTTTAGTGCATCTCATGAGTGAATTGCATTAGGATCCTGTATATAAGATCATGCATATTTTACTAACTTTTGTTTTGTAGCTGTTCGAGGGACGTCGGTCAATTTGTGAGTTTTTACGCTTTAGCATCTCATTTTGTGTGTGTTTTTCTTACTATGTATTAGCATCCTACCATGTGGCTATTTGTTTAAGTGATAAACTGTTTGAATGCCTGTGGATGAAGGCTTGTTGTTTGAATTGGAATAATTCAATAAATGTACGTCTTAAGCCCACTTTGTCAAGTGGCAAATTCAAACCCTTTTCAAAAAACAAACATGAAGTTGAATTGTTCCAATTTGAGCAAACTAGTCTATACTTGTATGCTTCACATAGTAAATTTTAGGATTTACTAAAATAATCAGAACATAAACATATAAAGAAAATAAAAGTCATATCATGGTTTAGTAGAGGCCGATCTTTCGATCGAGTGAGCGGGGGTGCTCATTATTGACCTTCCCCTCTCATACCTAAGGTTCCGAGCCAAGCATCCTTGGTTACGACGAACAGTGGCCTTTGGCACCGGAGTCATGGGTTTCCTAATTTCCCAAAATATTAGGTGGCGACTCTGAGATCTGATGACGCAGTCCATTTTTGACAAAATTGCAATAAAATGGATTTTCAATAAAAGTTTCCAAATCTGGACTCTCATCTACGTTTCACATTGCACTCGTGAAACTTGAGATCAAAGAGATCTCAGGAGTCCGAACTGTTTAACGCGCACGGTACCCCCCGGGCATGTTACAGTTTCTGGCGACTCTGCTGGGGATTTATGAAACCTTGACTCGAACTCCATGATATGACTTTTATTTTCAATATATGTTTATTGCATTGCATGCATTGGTGCACTTAAAGTTCCTGTGTTGCCCAGATACTAGTGGGCACACAGGCATACTTTTTGTGACACTGCATCTATCTTTACGATACTTTAGAGGCTTGTGTTATAACCTTTTGAGATTTGTCAAAAGGGTAGCTTTGCTATGTAGCCCTGCTATCTAGCTTTGCTATCTAAGGTTCTCAGACTCCGAAGAGAGGCTATTTGACTCTTCTGATTTCCTGGGATCTTTATTGGTTATAACCCAAAGGACTCTTTGGTAACGTCACCTTGACTTCAACCCTTAGAGTTAGAGCCAACCTTGTACATATAGTGAGCTATAGTACCTTTCAAATTAGGACAGGATGCTTTTCCATTTCTAGGATGTATGATACCACTTGTTTGAATAGTGAACCCTAGATCATTTCAAAAGCTAGGACAGGATAACCCTACCCTCCATAGGGGTGTTTGTTCTCTTTCCTGCTATGTGTTATGTGCAATGTATTGGATCTATACAGGGATTCTCAAATTCGAATGAGTGGTTCAGGTTGTTCAGTTTAGCACCATTACTTCAAAAACAAAAAAAAATAACAAAAACATAAAATCAAAAATTTGTAAAAAAAAAAAAAATGTCGATATCCCACAAAGTTGACCATTGTAAATAAATAGAACTTGTAGGGTATCCGACCGTCTCTGTGATTGGAGAGTGACCACCTGTTGACTGCACGAGTTTTATTTGGATGTTGTGGCTGGCCCACACTGTGACTGGCAATTTGAGAATAGTTTTATTCTGAATTCTGAATTGAGTATTGAGTCTAAGTTTGATTCCACCAAGTTTGTAGAGTTGGGATCAGACTCGAGTCATTCTAGTGAGTCAGAGTCTGTTGATTTCGAGAGTGCTAACCTAGACATTTCTGTCTTGTCTAGGTCTTCTTTGTCATTTTCTTTTGAGTCTGTGTCATTGCTAAGTCATAGTCTCTTTTCAATAAACAGAAAAACAAAAAAACATGCCATAGAGTCTGCCTACTTCTCTGTGCCTTAATTCATCGCATTGACCAAAGTTTTTCAAAACTTTTTCCAAAACTCTGATAAAAACGAAGATGAAGAATTTCCTCGGGATTTGCAAATTTTGATCAACTGAGAGGAAGAGAGGTGTGCTAAGCCTTTGATGAATAAAATCATTTTTGTTAATGTGGGTACTGAGAAGGATCCTAGCTTGGTCCAAATTGGTTCTATCTTGTCTTCGTAAGAGTACAAGTGATTAGTCACTTTGTGAAAAGATTTCAAAAACTATTTTTGCGTGGTCCTACGAAAACATGCCTGGAATTGATTTTACAGCATAGGGTCCCTCTTGACTCGTGGTCCAACCTCCTTAGCTTTCAAACCGTGATTTAAAGTCTCCCATGATCAATCAAAGTGTAAGGCTTGCATAGCCAAATTGGAAATAGCCCTTGAACTAGGGGCAATGATATGATTCAAAATGGAGGCAACCCTTCAACTAGGGGCAATAAGAGAGAATGTGATTTCGATTTGAAACAGCCCTTGAACTAGGGGCAAAAGTGTGAGGCTTGCATAGTTGAAATGGAGGCAGCCCTTGAACTAAGGGCAATAAAGTATCACCCTTGAGAGGCTCGCTGGGCCGAAAACCCGGAAGGGCGACCCAGGCAAAAGTTAGAGCACAAAAAAAAATATATATAAAAAAATAAAAATAAAAAAAGAAATAAAAAATAAAAAGCTCGCAAGGTTGAAAACCCGAAAGGGCGGCTTTGGCAAAAGTTAGAGCGTAAAAGGAGAGTGTCAATACTCGAGTGAACCTTAGCCAAAACTATGTGGGCCTGTGATTCAGATTTTGAACTAGGGGCAAGAAGGTCAGATGTGATTTAGATTTGAAGTAGCCCTTGAACTAGGGGCAAAAGGTTGGATGTGATCAAAGAGTTAAAACTGAACCGTTTCCCAATGAAGACCGCCCAGAAAGGCAAAACCCAGAATTTGAGAGAATGAATTTTATTATTGAAGGACAGCCGAGTTCCTATCCACTACACTAGGGGCAACACTAGGGGCAAATTCATACCCAATTCAACCTAGTCCCTGCATCATCATATCTACCGGTCAAGTGTAGCAGTTGTTCTTATAGTTGGCTTAGAGATTCCCTAATCAACATGGACAAGTTAAGATGAAAGTAACCCTTGAGAGGCTCGCTGGGTTGAAAACTCGAAAGGGTGACCCAGGCAAAAGTTAGAGCAGAAAAACAAAAAAATAGAAACTCAAAAGAAATGAAAAATAAAAAAATAAAAATAAAAAAATAAAAAAAATATATAGAAAAATGAAAAAATGAAAAAGCTCGCAAGGTTGAAAACCCGAAAGGGCGCTTTGGCAAAAGTTAGAGCACAAAAGGAGAGTGTCAATACCCGAGTGACCCTCAGCCCGAACTACGATGGCCTGATTCCTATCTTTGGGATACGTAGGTAGCTTCATCTCGAAGTTCGGCCTAATAATTTTTGTTAACTCATTCATTTTGTCCATGTTTGATTGGTGTATCTCTAGTCGACTTGGTTGTCCTATCCATGTATGATTGGTGTATCTTCGTTCTACTCAGTTCAATTGGTTTGAGTCAACTTGGTTCGGTTCGGTTCGGTTCGGCATGCATACACCCACGGCCCAGCATACACCCACGGCCCAGCACCACCCACGGCCCAGCACCAACCCAGCACTGTCAACACACAAACCCACTCATCAACCCACATGGCTCTCTCTCTTCTCTCTAAACCATCAACCCAGCCATAACACCACACACCCCACCAGCCCATGCATACACCCACGGCCCAGCACCAACCCAGCACTGTCAACACACAAACCCACTCATCAACCCACCTAGCTCTCTCTCTTCACCCTCTCGGCACCTTTCTCCCTCACCTCTCTCTCTCTAGAAACCCATGCTCACCTCCCATGCATGCTTCACCTTCCCAAGTCCAGTACACCACCCGTGTACAACCCATGCACACCCAACCCACATGCACACGGGCAGACCCAATCTCTCTCTCTCTCTCTCTCTCGGCTTCGAGAGAGAAAAGGTGGGCCCTCCATTGAAGATGAATTGAGTACATGGGCTGAGGTGTGCAAGTCTGCCGGATGGAAGATTTTATTTTATTTTGAGTGTTTGTGAGGATTTTATTTTATTTTATCTCTCCCTCATTTGGACTTGTAATATTCAACGTGTTGTAATAATTCCCCCACCCCGCTTCTTTTTATCCCGTTCTTTTATCGCTTTCCCTAACTGTGTGTATGTATATATCTTGACATGCCATGCATATCCCTGCTTTACATCCATGATCCATGCATAAGATTTGGCTAATTTTGCATCTTTATGCTTCAATTGATTATCCCATGATTTTGCGCTACCTCCCTCATGTTATCGAGATGATTCACATGCCATATTCTAGAAGCCAAATTTTTAGTGCATCTCATGAGTGAATTGCATTAGGATCCTGTATATAAGATCATGCATATTTTACTAACTTTTGTTTTGTAGCTGTTCGAGGACGTCGGTCAATTTGTGAGTTTTTACGCTTTAGCATCTCATTTTGTGTGTGTTTTTCTTACTATGTATTAGCATCCTACCATGTGGCTATTTGTTTAAGTGATAAACTGTTTGAATGCCTGTGGATGAAGGCTTGTTGTTTGAATTGGAATAATTCAATAATGTACGTCTTAAGCCCACTTTGTCAAGTGGCAAATTCAAACCCTTTTCAAAAAACAAACATGAAGTTGAATTGTTCCAATTTGAGCAAACTAGTCTATACTTGTATGCTTCACATAGTAAATTTTAGGATTTACTAAAATAATCAGAACATAAACATATAAAGAAAATAAAAGTCATATCATGGTTTAGTAGAGGCCGATCTTTCGATCGGGTGAGCGGGGGTGCTCATTATTGACCTTCCCCTCTCATACCTAAGGTTCCGAGCCAAGCATCCTTGGTTACGACGAACAGTGGCCTTTGGCACCGAGTCATGGGTTTCCTAATTTCCCAAAATATTAGGTGGCGACTCTGAGATCTGATGACGCAGTCCATTTTTGACAAAATTGCAATAAAATGGATTTTCAATAAAAGTTGCCAAATCTGGACTCTCATCTACGTTTCACATTGCACTCGTGAAACTTGAGATCAAAGAGATCTCGGGAGTCCGAACTGTTTAACGCGCGCGGGTACCCCCCGGGCATGTTACAGAGGTCTATCCCCTATTTTTCCCTAAACTGTGGAGTACATCCCATATCTCCTCTCATACACACAACGTATATACACATAGGTCATATACATAATCAATCAATATACAACGTTAATGTATTCTGTCAACCGTCATACTCTATGACACATCCAATTGATTAGTTTTAGTTTGCCTAATCATCATGCATTGTCTACAACAATCAGAACTACCCTCCACCGGTAGCCCAAGCAATTATTTCTAAACAGATAATAAAAGCACCAACAGATAAATTATCCGTAATTCCAAAAGTGAACGATTATTATATCCGACTCCACTATTCCATCTCATAATGAACACACTATCATTATATTCAACTCAATTCCACAAATCTATAACTTTTCCAAATTAATTATACCAATTAATTTATACACAATTTAGGGCTTTCTCCCCCATTTCTCGATATTAACCCAAAGGTTCAAAAATCAACAACCAACAACTAAATCATCATTTTGAAACCCAAAATACATATTATGAGCCAAAATCACAAAACCCTCTTTTCAAAATTATACATTTGAAACCCTAGTTTCCAAGACCCAAAACCATTTATACAAATTACTCAATATCTAGGTCAAAACCCATAAGAGTGAGTAGGAATCCCTACCTCAAAAGATGAAGCCCAACGAAGGAGATGAAGAAAACGAAAATGCTCCAAATCCCGAAATTCTAAGATCAAATTATAGCCCCCGACGATCAACAAACTTTTTGTAAAGGCCAAAAGTGAGTAAACAACTCCTACTAGATCAATACCTAGAAAGAAGTTGAGGTTCTAGTGAGAGAGGCTCTCCAATGGAGTTTTGGAAAAGTAAGAGAGAGAAATGAAGTTGAAAAAGTGATCCAAAAAGTCAGATCCCTAAGTGATATACACGTCGCCCCACTCGAGCGTGGAAACCTCCGCTCGAGCGTCACTCACAGACTCCCGCTCGAGCATCCAAACCGCCGCTTGAGCGCCGGATGCATGCTTCCAGAACTTTTGCAGGACCAGGTCCCCGCTCGAGCGTAAAACTCCCCGCTCGAGCGTCCAACGCTGTAGAGGAAAATACTGGGAGATGGAAAAATACGCTCGAGCGTCGAAACTCCCGCTCGAGCGTCAAAAGTTCCGCTCGAGCGTGAAGGCAAAAACCTAGGCAACTACTTTTGGTTTCTAAGCTCAACCAACCTGTTTCAAACCTGCCCAACACAACCCAAGACTCAAATACAAAGTGTAAAGGAAGTAAACGAGATATATACAACAATCAACTCCACGGAACCTATGTCCGGATACAACAATTAAAGAAAGGGAAACCGAGATCGCTATAAAAGCATCCACTTCAGGTATAAGTTCGGGCGAGGGACTAGGTAAAAAACTTAATAGACTCTGGGCCTAAAATTTGACGCTTTGCCTGAAAAATAAATAAAAAAAAAACCAACATCAAGGATTGTTTTGAAATCGGTTATTTTAATAATTTTTAAATTTTTAAATTTTTAAATTTTTAAATTTTTTAATTTTTTAATTAAAATATAAAGTTAAAAAAAATATAAAAAGTATAAAAAGTAAAGAAGAAAAGAAATTTTTGACTTTTTGTTATTACTTTTTGACTATTTTTTTGAACTTCCCAAACTAACCTTAAAAGATAGGGGGATTTTTTTTTTTAAGATCCTTGGTATTAAGATTTTATAGTATAAAAGATATCAAATATTTTTATAATATTTAAGGTTAGAGAAATTCTTTGCCTTTTCCAGAGAAATTCTTTGCCCAGAGAAATTCTTTACCTTTCCTAGAGAAATTCTGGAATTTCTAGAGAAATTTTTTGCCTAGAGAAATTCTTCCGAGAAATTCTGAGAATTTCCCAGAGAAATTCTTTGACTCTGTTTGGTGAAGCTCTGAAACGTTGATATGAACATGGTGTTTGTTTATGATTTTCAAAAATTAATTCCACACTCACTTTTGAAAACGCGGTTGAAGGAGAAAAAATTTGGGCTAACCGGACGTCCCACTAGTCGTCTGGCCGGTTGACCGGAACAGTGCAAAAAATTTTTTTGTGCAATTGACACGTATTAACTTTTATGTATTCAATAAAAAATATTTTTTGAACTTTTTAAATTTTTTTTATGAACTTTAATAGAATTTTAAATTGTGTGTTTGGTTATAAATTGTAAGTTTTTGTATCAAATATCATATGTCACATCAAAAATTTCCTACTCAATTCATAACTCTTTTCAAAACTCATTTACCAAACAAATTTTTTCACACTCAAATCATAATTCCAAAACTCACAAACTCAAAATAGAACTCTATTCTCAAATCATATTTAGAAAACTCTACCAAACGCAACCTTTGCCTTTTCCAAAGAAATTCTGGGAATTTTCCAGAGAAAATTACCAAAATCAAAGAAAATTCAAGGGTAATCCAGAGAAAATTGCCAAATCTAGAGAAAAGTGGCCAAATCTAGAGAAATTCTAGAAATCCAAAGAAATTCAACACTGTCAGCACAAAATTTCTCTGGTTTGTAAGAAACATTATATTCAACACTATCAACACAAACTATATATGCATACATATATATATGATACTTACATATATATACATACATTTATCAACAATGAGGAGATAGAACTAACTAATTTCTCATAGAGAATCACTCAAGATTACAAGAAATGAACATTTTGGCCTACAAAATCTATATAAATTTACTCCGATCTAGAGATAACAGTCGCAGAAACTCACAAATTCTTGGTACCAATATCTCACTCTGAATAACCGCAAACTAAATTACTCGAATTGACCATTGCCTCAACCAAATAACATCAATCACAGACATAAATACATGAATATGCATGTGTCTATGTATGTGTGTGTATATATATATATATATATAAAGAGGGAGGGAGAGAGAGAGAGAGAGAGAGAAGAAAAAGTCAAGAAACGAGAAATAAACAAGAAATGACAATTAAAAACAGAGCAAAGAGATATGATCGATACCTAGAGAAGAAGAAGAAGAAGAAGAAGAAGAAGAAGAAGAAGAGTGAGAGATGTAGCTGATCGGAGATTTCACTGAATCACTGAAGCACAACTTCGCAGAGAGAAACAAGGAAAGGTTGCTCTCTAGAAAAGACTACTTGGAGCTAGGATTTGGCCGATCTAAGGACTGTAGCGACGTTCGATCCTTCCACCATACGTTTCCAGCAAGAAGATCAGAGATTGGAGACAAGTATGGGCATAGCGGTGGTGGTGGTGGGAATGGGAACGATATGGAAAATCAAGACTGTTATTTAGAGAGAGAACATTTTAGAGAGAGAAAGAGACGTAGATAGGAGAAGAGAAAGAGAGTTTAGAGAGAGAGAGAGAGAGAGAGAGAAGGTTTGATTTGAGAAATTTCTCTAATATATGAGTGTGAGGGATGAATGACCTTGACATTATAAAACAATATTATGGATCTCTCCCATTATTAAATATGGGAGAGGGACCTTAGACAAATTTTCCTAAAAGGTAATGAAAAAAATAATTTATAAAAATAATTAGAATCTCAACAGGTTAATAAGTCAACTTGGACTGAAAAAATCTCTAATGGCAAATGCTATAATAGCATTGCCATTGTTATAATGAATAATAGAAATTTGTAAAATTATAGCAATGGTGCTCTAATGATCATATGTTATTTTGGCAGAACCAATGACAGAAATTGGTGTGTTCGAATGATTGCCCAGTCGATTGAGCAGTTATTCAGACGGTCATCTCGAATATACCAATTTCTGTATTTGGTTTCGCAAAAATAGCGATTTTGTAAAAATTTATCTGTTTTGCTAGGAGGGGAGAGGAAGGAGGTTTTGCTTGAATTGACACATATGGCAGCTATCATAACTAACCATTGGAGCATACTTTTCATCTCCAACTACTAAACTATAGCAATAGCAGCTCTAATGGTCTACAATTAGAGATGCTCTAAGGTGATTAAAATTTGAGATAATTACAAATCAGTGTTCTTTTAAAAAAATATTTATAAATACATAGAAAAAATTAAAATTAAAATTATTAATATTTATAACATTTATCATTGAGATGTAATTTTTTTTTTCCCTCTGAATTTGCACTGCGTTATAGTTGCTGTTTGACAATTGCTATTTTTAGTTAATTTTTTTGATTTTTTAGCTATTTTAGTTTGTGCCTAAAAATTTGTTTTGATTTTTTTGATTTTTTTAAACTTTTATGAGAGAAAAAAGTAAAATTATTATGATTTGAACGTGATATTTTATTTCATTAACTTATTTAATTTATTTTATCTTTTGTATTTTTTTAATCAAAAAGATAATGCCCAACGAAGCCATATCTGTTCAAATTTTCAGCATAACAAAATATGATCATCTTCATGGTGCTCAAAATCGGACGGTCAACCAGTAGCCACGTCACTTGGAATGTGTATATATCTAATTGAAAAAAAATTGCAAAGCTATAATTTAAGAGATTTAATAATTCTAATTGGTGTATGAATTTCATGTTTTGATCTTAATTTTTTTTTTAAATTTTCATATCATTAATGTCTTTTCACAATTTCAAAATTAGATGGAGGTATGATTTGTGCATCTAATTTGAGGCCGTAAAAGAAGTGGTCCCCACCACTGTTTTTGGTGAACTGATGGTCCAATCACTGACGTGTCTCGCGTGAATCAGTTAAAAAATCAGTGGGTCCCACTTGGTGCCGGCATTGAGATTGTGTAGCCAGCTCACGAAATCACGCCTTATACTTACAGATTTTAAATGGCCCACGTGTTAGCACAAAAGTTCCACATGCTACCCCATTAATGAAAAACTTATTATCCCAAAATAATATTTCTTTTACAGAATTTAACTTTTTTTTTATAATATAATTATTATATTTTAAAAATATTAATTTTTTAAATTTCTCTTTGATTGTACATTTTTTTAGAATATCAATTATTATAATTTTAATTTTTGTTAGTAAATTCATATTATTTTATTCTTTAATTTTTAAAAACAAATTAATATTTTAAAATAATAAAAAATAGAATAGGGGTTAATATTTTGAGACAAAATGAGCAATTGGTCTAGGATACATGAGACCATGTTTCTAACCAATTATAAACTTTCATGTACATTCATATTTTTTAATCATTTAATACAAAATTATAAATCTCACCATCTTCAACAATTATGACACATCTATGACATCACGTGACTATATCCAGAACCAACACATAACTTTTCCTATTATTGGTTTTTTTTCCCAAAATTAGACTATAGGAGGAATAATAATAATAATAATAATAATATAATAATAATAATAATAATAATACAATATATATTCTTCGAAAAAATTAATAATAAAAAAATGCTATTGGTCAAATGTTTTTAGTTAATTTTATTTTTTATCTCTTAAATTATGACTTTTTTTGTTATAAATGTATATATATATTTCATTTTAAAATGTTTAAAAGGTAGATAATTGTTGCCAAATGTTGCAAAATTTATTTGTGATTTGTGTCCATCAATTAGGGGCGGATCAGCATTTACCGATTCACCAAAATTGAATGGTCTGAACTAATCTGCTACATAATAGATAGTTTTAGTGGATGTATTTTTTTTAATCTACCTAAATTTTGATGAACGGTGGATAGGGAACCACCTGATCCAACCCGATTCGTCAAGAATCCTAAGAAATAAGTTTATATATATATATACTTTTGCGTGTAAAAAAGGGACATTTTATATAGTAATTCTATTTGTTATTTATGAAATTTGAAAGTTAGGCCTTCATTTCTATTTTAAAAAATTAACAATAAAATATTTTGAGTTCAAAATAGTAAAGAAGTGTTGAAAAATAGTTTAAAAAAAAATAATTTGCATCCATCTGCCAACCTTTGCACGACTCACTCAATATACATCCGCTAATTAAGCGAATAGATGTATATTAATTTTTCTCAATCCACCTAAGTTTGAACAGATGTGGATAAGAGGTCACCCAACTCACTAGCACCCCTACTTTCAACAAAGATGAACAAATGTTATGAATTGGATTTTATTTACAAATTTAGATTTAAATTACCAAAAAGTCAATCTTTCTCTCTATTTTTGTGCACGTCTTCTGTAAAAAAAAAATAAATTAAAAAGCTAATTAAAAAAATTAGTTCCCAATTTGTTATAAAACACTGGTTTTGTTTGGTTGATTTTGGGTAATTTTTTTTTTCCTTGTGAAATCAGAAACTAGTTTAATATAAATAAACACACAAAAAAAATGAAATTCATATGAAAATAGAGAAAATAATGAGTGCTTTTAAATTTTTTCATCAAACTACTATTTAAAAAAATTTAGAAAATAAATTCTCAAAATTTCACCAAAGGAAACCTTGTAACGATCCTAGTTTTGCCACTTCGCTGAGTATGTCGGGGATCGAGTTGTCCGGTTAGCTCGCGGGGGTCCAAGGGCAGTGCCCTGGCTGGGATCGAGCTGCCCGGTCAGCTCGCCGGGGTTTAGGGGCCCCTTGGCGGGTCCTAGGGCAGCGCCTTGGCGGGGTTGAGGGGCAACGCCCCCGAAGCAAAAATGTAAAATGAATTAGAAGTTACTTGTCCGCTCGAGCGGAGAATGTTTGGTTCCAGAAGTTTGACCTTACTGCAAAAGCACTGAGAAGGTGTATTTGACGCTCAAGCGGGGCTTTTCACGCTTGAGCGGACCATGTATTATATCAGTTGATAGTTAGGCTTCCTAGAACACAACGAGGCAATGACACCGTTTGGGTGATTGTTGATAGGTTGACTAAGTCTACCCATTTCATTCTGATGTGCACCAGCGACTCAGTTGAACGCTTGGCAAAGTTGTACATTAGAGAGACAGTTCGACTTCATGGAGTCCTTGTGACTATTGTGTCGGATAGGGATCCTTGTTTTACTGCCCAATTATGGCAAAGCCTTCAAGAGGCGTTGGGAACTAAGTTGACTCTTAGCACCGTTTATCATCCTCAAACTGATAGACAGTCGGAACGTACCATTAAGATTTTGGAGGACATGCTTAGAGTTTGTGTCCTTGATTTTAAGGGGCCTTAGGAAAGGCACTTACCATTGATTGAGTTTGCTTACAACAATAGTTACTAAGCTAGTATTGGGATGGCACCATTTGAGACCTTGTATGGCCGACCTTGTAGATCACCGGTTTGTTGGGCCGAAGTGGGTGATGCACCATTACTGGGTTCAAAAATTGTTAGAGAGACAACCGAGAAAGTTGTTCTCATTCAGAAGAGGTTAGCTACGGCCCAAAGCTGACAAAAGAGTTATGCCGATAAGAGGAGATGGCCTTTATCTTTTGAAGTTGATGACCATGTGTTTCTAAAAATCTCACCAAGGCGGGGTTTGATGAGATTTTGGTAAAAGTGGTAAATTATCTCCAAGATTCATTGGGCCTTTTGAGATCTTAGAACGAATTGGGGAAGTGACATACTGGTTAGCTTTACCGCCACAACTTTCGGGAGTTCACAATGTATTTCATGTAACTATGCTTAAGAAGTATGAACCCGACCCTTCTCATGTGCTTGATTGGGCTGACTTGGAGGTAGATGAGGATGCCTCTTATGAAGAACAATCGGTTCAAATATTAGATACCCGGGAGCAAGTGCTACGAGGCAAAACTATACCGTTGGTAAAGGTGTTGTGGAGACACCATGGGGTTGAAGAAGCGACGTGGGAACGGAAGACGGAAGTCCGCTCCGAATATCCGGATTTATTTAAAAATGCTTAAGTTGTTTTTCTTTGTAATATTTCCTAGAATTGAGGGAAACGCATTTAAAGTTGTTAACCACATGTTGATATGTGCGTTGTTGTCTTAAGCATAAGGGTATTTAGAGTTGCCATTACTTTTTGGGAAATTTCATGTTTATGCGTATTTGGGAGGTTATTATTAATGAGATAACCATCGTGGAAATGGTAGAATTTGGTTGAGAGTTAGTATTGTAATTTGAAAATGAAATAGCGCAGTTTTGATCACTAGAAACCCTTTGTTTGGGTAGTTTGATTTGAAATTTCAAGAACGAAATTCTTTAAGGGGGGAAGGTTGTAGCGATCCTAGTTTTGCCACTTCCCTGAGTATGTCGGGCATCAAGCTGCCCGGTCAGCTCACGGGGGTCTAGGGGGCAGCGCCCCTTGGCGGGGATCAAGCTGTCCGGTTAGCTCGCGGGAGTCTAGGGGGCAGTACCCTTGGCGGGTCCTCGGGCAGTGCCTTGGTAGGGTTGAGGGGCAACCCCCTGAAGCAAAAATGCAAAATGCATTAGAAGTTGCTTGTTCGCTCGAGCGTCCGTTTATGTGCTCGAGCGGAGAATGTTTGGTTCCAGAAGTTTGACCTGTCTGCAAAATTACTGGAAAGGTGTATTTGACGCTCGAACGAGACTTTTCACGCTCGAGCGGACCATGTATTATATAAGTTCGTGAATCTGATATTTCATATTACTTTTGTATATCTCTCTTTCTCTAAAAACATTTCCTCTCCCTCTCTCTCTACATTTCCCTACGCCTAAAAACATTTCCTCTCCCTTCTCTCTACATTTCCCTACACCAAATTGGATCAAAATATTGATTTCTCAAGATCCATTAAAGTTCTGCCATAGGTTCTTCATTAAAGTTGGTTAACTTCTCGAGGGCTTCGTTGTGTGCGGTGAAGATCGAGTTTCGACACTATTGATTTTGGGGGTTTCTGTCACGACCCGCTTCCCGTACCCAAGTGTTAAGTATCGTGATGGCCAGTAACTGAAGTTATCTCCAGCCAATTCTTGGACAAATTAATAAACGCAAGCGGAAGTAATATTTAAATAAGGGTACCAAAATAATCATTGGAGGTTATATTTTTATTACAAAATTTATTGACCAAAAAGGCCGATATTTACATAAAAAAATATCATAAAAGTGTTATGTGTGTCTATTCCGCAGCCTCGCATCTAAGACTTTCCAAAAGCTATTTCCTCAAAATTGGTAAACAACTATAAGCACATGGCAGAGTGAGTAATATTATACCAAGAGTATAAGAGACACGAAATCACGGATAGTTAGTTAGGCAAAAACATTTACATAACTCAATTTGGTGAATAAATCATTGGTAAACAAATCATTTAAGTGGCAGAAACTGAAATACAGAAATTATGTAAATAAATAACCATAATCACGGTACAGAACAGAACAGAGGTCATAGAAGTAATAGTCAGAACAGAGGTATGGATTCAAGAGGTGGCTCGTACGGATTCTAGAGGTGGCTCCCACAATAGTGTAACACTTAACTTCGCACAGAACAGAGGTACGGATTCAAGAGGTGGCTCGTACAGATTCTAGAGGTGGCTCCCACAATAGTGTAACACTTAACTTCGCACAACAATTTGTTCCACACAGAACAGAGGTACGGGTTCAAATGGTGGCTCGTACGGATTCTAGAGGTGGCTCCCACAATAGTGTAGCACTTAGCTCCGCACAGAACATAGGTCAATGGATTCATGACAGATAGAGGGCCACAAAGTGGTCAAACAGAAGCCAATGGTTATTTAAGTCCCCCAAGGCGTGGGACTCCCATGGTGGTACTTACAAAATATAATTATATATAAGCTCATAGTCAAATATTCTTTAAAATATAAACAAACATATCCATGGGTTTCCTTTTAAGCAAATAGAGTTCAGAAAATAATCCATGTAATTGAAATAATATAGTTTATAATAATTTATAAAACATAACTTGTATAAAATAAACTATGGTAAGTTAAAACATACGTAAAATATATTTTGGTAACTCAAGGTATAATATAACTCACCTTAACTTTAATACCTCACTATTTCTTTCCACTATCAAGGACCCTCTTAACTTCCACTATCCTTTCTTCCTTTCTTTCTTCCTCTTTCTTTTCTTTCTTTCCTTTCCTTTCCTTTCTTCTTTTTTTTTCTTCTCCAAGTGAAACGCCTCCCTATTTATAGGGAGGTGAGCCCCGTCCGTGGCCAACACGTGGCTACGCGTCTCTTTCCCTAAGATTTAATTCATAATTATATAGATTCATTCTTATCCTTAATAGATATTTAAGATAATTACACTTTGGCTCAATATTTTAATATAATTATATAAATAATTTAATTCCAAATTAAATTACATTTTATCGTATACCAACAGTAAATTTATAGCGATCCCGGTTTCCCTTTCTTTATTTGTTGTATCCGGACTTTGGTTCCGTGAAGTTGGTTGTTGTATATGTCCCGTTTACATCCTCTACTCTTTGTATTCGAGTCTTGGGTTGTGTTGGGCAGATTTGAAACAGGTTGGCCGAGCTTAGAAACCAAAAGTAGTTGCCCAGATTTTGGCCTTCACGCTCGAGTGGGGCTTTTGACGCTCGAGCGGGCCCATCGTTGTTGCTTCTCTACTGGAGCGGAGGTTTCGACGCTCGAGCGTATTTTTCCATCTCCCAGTACTTTCCGCTGCATTGCTTGACACTCGAGCGGGCGTTTCGATGCTCGAGCGAGAATTTGTGTGTAACGCTCGAGCGGGGACCTGGTTCTGTAAAAGTTCTGGAAGCGTATATCCGGCGCTCGAGCGGAGGTTTGGACGCTCGAGCGTGAGTCTGTGTCTGACGCTCGAGCGGGGAGTTCCACGCTCGAGTGGGGCGACGTGTATATCACTCCGAGATTTAATTTTTTGGATCACTTTTTCAACACTCTTTCTCTCTCTTACTTTCCCAAACTCAGATTTGAGAGCCCCTCTCTCTAAAACCTCACCTTCTCTCTAGGGATTGATCTAGTAGGAGTTGTTTCCTCACCTTGGGCCTTTGTAAAAGTTGTGGGGATTGTTGAGGGCTACACTTTCATCTGAAAATTTTGGAGTTTGGAGCACTTTGAGTTTGGTCTTCTTCTCCATTTGGGTTCCGAATTTGAGGTAGGGATATCCTACTCCTCCTTATGAGCTTTGTCTTTGAATTTTAGCATTTTGATATGTTGGGGGTTGTTGGTTAATTTTGAGAAAGTTTGGGCCTTTTTGTAATTTTACAAAAGAAGGGGGTTTTACTTATATAAACCTATATGCATGTTTAGCATGGAGAAATGAGGTAAATGTTGGGTTATTGATAGAAATGGAACCTTAGGGTTGTTTTGTTAATTATGGGAAACGCCCTAATTACATTGACAAATTAATTTGTCAAAATTAATTTTGAGAAGTGAGAAATTGAATTGAAAATGTTGAAATTGGGAATGTATGGGATTAAAGGGTATAGTTGGATCATTTATCACTCACTTAGTTGAAATGTGGATACTTTACCCATTTGGTGCATTTATTTTTCTGTTTAGAAATAACTGCTTTGGGCTATCGGTGGAGGATAGTCTTGATTGTTGTAGACAATGCATGATGATTAGGCAAACTAAAACTAATCGATTGAGTATGCTAATAAATATAGCGGTTGAAATAATACATTAACTTTATGTATTGATTGATTATGTATATGATCTACGTTTATATACATTGTGTGTATGGAAGGAGATAGGGGATGTACTCCACGGTTTAGGGGAAGATAGGGGATGGACCTCTAAACCGGATTTTTGTTTGACATTGATACAACACTACAATGTGTATCAAGTGTGATTATGGAAGTGTTTGAATTGATTTGATATAGCACCAAAATGTATATCGTTATCAATTGTGAAGTATAGAAGTATTTTTATGTTATATTGATACAGCACCAAAATGTGTATCCTTCGTGAAGTATGGAAGTGGTTTATGTGTTATTGATACAGCACCAAAATGTGTATCCATTATGAATTTCAAAAGTGTTTTAAAGATGAGTCATAATCTCATTAAGTCATTTGGCTCGGTTCTGAGCCTTGTTTTCAAACTCAAAGTTGAAAGAGAAGTGGGAAATGAAATGTAACATGGACTTGAACGTCATGAAACTGTAATGTGTTATGAGTTGGAATATAAGTGTTGACCATCTATCAACTACTAATCTTTTAGTCATTGTTTATAGTTGGTTTAGTATATTTCTACTGGGCTGTGGCTCACCCTATATGGGATATCATTTTCAGGTTCAGGTAGCATGCCACCTCCAAGGACGTAGCTTGGAAGGATTAGTGGTTGAAGAATCCCTTTTTGTGATTATTTTGTGGTATTACATGTATATCAAGCCATAGGGCTTATTTTGTATAGAGTTAGAACTCTTCTTTTTTTGTAACCAAGTGTTGACTTGGAAAGCTGTAAGCCCATAGGGCATTTGCTTTTGTTGTTAACATGTAATACATTTGTAAGAAAAACTCTGATAAAATGTGTCACGCCCCACTTTTTATTACTCGAAGTATTACCAAATTCATTAACTTAATTCCATTTCAGAGATAACATGTGGAAATAAACTCATATATTCAATTCGTAGAAGTGAATAACAATACTCTCATTCGTATGCAATGTGAATACAACATGAGCTTGCTAAATAGATTGCCCTTGGGCTTACAGCATTAAAGAGTCAAGAAGAAGGGTGTAACCCTTTTACATATATGGCATTCCACCAACATAAAAGAGGCCCCGTGGCCAACAATTTAGAAGATCCAAATCTTGTAGCACATCCTGCTCAACACCTGAAAAAGATTCAGCAACGTGGGATGAACATATAGTCCAGTAGGGATCTCAACATGGCCCTTAACAATAACAACTTACAGATAGCTATGATCATGAATGCTCAATCTCATACTAGAATAGTAATGTGACAGTTTATACAAAATATACATAAGTATGAACTTTCTCGAAAACAGCCATTTCATTCGACGCTATAAGTGATTCGTCTTTCCTTTTTCTTTCATTAACCCCTGTTCCCAATCTTTCATAACATTAACAATTTACTTAGGCTCTCTTCTATTTCCCATACACACAACAGATGTGCCTTTTTAAAACATATTTTTCTTTAAAATATTCGTTCTCCGTCATACTTTCCAAAAGACAAAATAACATTTTGGTTCACTCCCAATACTATCGTAACTATACATGCATACTTTTATAAAAAGGAAACAACAACTCGCCAACATGTATATAATCAATCAATGAGGTAACTCGTCCCTCCGAAACTGTAACCAACCAAACCCATGATATTCTCAGATATAATGGAACAACAACAACAAAACTTTGCTCTACCAGCTATGTGCGTAGTAAGCCAAAGATACACCACTCACAACAAGATGCCAGTTTACCAGGCGCTAGCTGGAAGGGTGTGGTGCCTTCTATTTTCAGCGCAGTCAGTTCTCCAGGCGCTAACTGAAGGTAACGGTACCTTGGATTATGAGCGCGGAATACAACACCAACAACCAAAGTACAACAAGGCATAACCAACATGTATAACACATATACATGAACTATCAAGATACAAGCAATGTGTTAAAGTATATGAACACATAACTATCTCCTCCCGAGCAAGTATACATATATAATGCATACACGAAAATTCAACACAACCGTGTCATCCTCCGCCGATGACCAAGGACAAAACCTCTAGATGCATGCATTTAGTACATCTATTACAAGACTCAATCATCATGAGATCACAAACCCAACAACGAACCAAGCATGGTAGTTACAAAATTAATTCCCCAAATATGTGTACTCGACATGCATGATACAACGATCCAATTCCCATATTTATTTTCTATGACTCACACAGAGTTAACGTTTCATTCTTCACTTTCAAAATCAACTTTCATAATTTTTCCAAATCAACATGTTCCACCACTCATTCCAAAAACACTTTTCTCATTTCCCAAATCAATTCCATTCCTTTCATAACCTTCCAAATTAATTATGCAAATTAAGCCATAATTATTAAATTAGGGTTTTCTCCCTCTTTCTCAATATTGACCAAAAAGGCTCAATCATCAACAATAAACAACAAAGACCTCATTTGAGACCTAAAATACACAACCCAAAGAACAAAACCCCTCTTTTAATTTATCATGACAAATATAAATTAGGGCTTTTCTATATTTCAACAACAACATGCTATTTTACGCCACAAATAGTCCAATGAACAACCAATGACAATAAATCCATTTTCAATCAACCAACCCTAGGTTCCCTCATGATTTCAAACAAATCCAACATGGATATGATTTTCATGCAATACAAAACTACCACACATCTATCTATAGACGAAGCATTGAAAAAGAACAAGGAAATCCCTATCTCAAACTCGGAGCTCAAATGGAGAAGATGAAGAATTTTGAAGTTGCTCCAAATCCACTATTTTTCAGATCAAAATGTAGCCCTCAACAATCCTCACACTTTTTACAAAGGCCCAAGGTGAGGAAAACACTCCTACTAGATCAAACCTTAGAGAGAAGTTAGGTTTTAGAGTGATGTGCTCTCCAATGGAGGTTTTGAAAAAGTAAGAGAGAGAAAGGAAATCAAAAAGTGATTAAAAATGTGATTTCACGGACTGATATAAAAACAGGTCCGCTCGAGCGTACAACACCCCGCTCGAACGTCAGACATAGGTTCACGCTCGAGCGTCCAAAGAGCCGCTCGAGCTCCGGATGCACCATCCCAGAATTTTCTGCAGACGACCAAAATACTGAGAGAAGGGAATTCACGCTCGAGCGTCCAAACTGCCGCTCGAGCGGAAAGGCAACAACAAAAGCCCGCTCGAGCGTCATATCGCCGCTCGAGCGGAGAGACCAAAACCTGGGCAAAAAAATTTCTAAGTTTTAAAACACAACCAACTTATTCCCAACTTGCCCAACACAACCCAAAACTCTAAAACAAAGAGTAAGGGATAGAAATGGGGATAAGACTACAACAGATCTACGGAACCAAGTCCGGATTACAGTTCAACAACAACAGAGAAAACCGGGATCGCTATAAAATGTAATTATGCTTTATTCTCTTATGTCCGAGTATGTTAAGAATGTATGATTAATGGGTTTATTTTGAGGGCGTTACAAAATTAATTATTTATTTATATTTTGATCCCTAAACTTTTAATAATTATATTATTTTACAAAATTACACATAATAATATATAATAAATTATATATTTTCCTAACTGAGATTAAATAATATTAGTATAATTTCGACAGAATAATTAAAAATCTGGGTTGTTACAATCTTCCCTCATTTCAAAATTTCATCCTCAAA